>BQNB010009754.1:36994-84772 GCA_026074375.1 Tanacetum coccineum
GAGTTTACGACGCTAAATACTTTATAAAACAAATTTTATAAAAAGTTACTATTCATGGCAGTAACTTATACTTTGTAAAAATCAATAATATGATAAAACTTTCAATATGATAAAAATTTTATAAAAAGTTACTACTCCAAGAAACCCCCGATATGCCGTATCCATCTATCTCGATACGCCGTATCGACCAAATTCCAGACCCTATAAATAAAAAACTTAAAAACGGGTTTTTAGTGTGCTTGATCATATTTTCGATACCTTAACCACAAAAGTCGATTTTCAGAAGACAAAAAGAGCCGAAAATGTCAAGCAAAGCTATTAATTCCATAGAAAATACCTTGTAATCTCCTATACTCTAGTAATCGTTTGATTTTTGGTATCATTCGTTTAACTCGGTTAGTTTACCTTGGCTGGATTATTACTCTTGTATTGATTATGACTTAAGGGCTAATACCCTTGGGTATTAGCCATGATTATGAAGATTTAAATGTTTGGTTTGTTTATATCTACTGCTTACTTTATCGTTGATTGCTTGTTTATGTTTATCAATTTATACTTGTTTACATACTTAAGTATGCGACCCATCATTCAACTGGATCTAGGATTGCAAAATATCTCGCTAGCTAGATGTCGGGATGGCTCTCCATATCCGTAATTTATATGTCTAGAATCATAGGATCACAAATGTTGACTTATCTTTGCCCTCGGATTAGTAAGCTTAGTTAGACTAACAGGTGACCTTGGGATCAACGAGTACGTTCTTATTTGATTGTAAGGACTCGAACAGTAGACTACTAGTATATAAAGAGCCGTTAAGCAGTAAGTGGGTAAAGTCCCGATGGGCTAGGGTTTTAATAAGAACAACATTATTAAATCTCTTAAGATAGATTATAATCAGCAAATAGGATGCTTTATGTGGATACGTTTAATTGTGACATAATTCTACGTGTCTAGATTTTAGGAAGAAGTACCACCTAAATCTTGGAATGATATGCCACCTCGAGATAAGCACTCATTGCACTAAATAAATAAACCAACATTTTAATTGGATTAATCATGGTTAATATAGTTTTTTTATATTTGGCTAAACCGCTCTTCTATCTTTTGTCTATTTTCTTGTGTGTGTTATTGTGTTTTAAATTGATCTAAGTTACCACAAAACCTATGCCAGTCTCTCAGACTGAAAACCCCTTTTTTATCCGTTAGAATTAGGATTAACATAGGTTTAACATAGAATAGAATTAACATAGTTTAAATTGACTTAGTTTTGTTATCCAAAATATTAATAGAATAAAAGATTAACGTTCTCGCTCTTAGTGATCGACACCCTACTTACCAACGAAACTACATATGATCGGGTACAGTGCCCGTTAAAGTGTTGTTTTAGGTAAAGTCAGCAAAAATATAAATGTAAAACTTGAATAAAGAAATTACCTACATACAGCTACACATCAATCCCTCAAACCAAAGATTAGTGTTCGGTTATGGATACAACACAAGCAAGTTACTCCATAGGCTTTAAGTAGGTTAAATGAAATAGGATGACCAAGAATGGGTGGTGATAGCATCGATGATGGTGATGAATTGTGAAAGTCAAGTGGGGTGATTGGTGAAAGAGTAAGTGTAAAGTCTATAATTTGATGATCTTGTGTAGGTGGTGGAGGAGACACTCTTTGAGGTATTGAGATGGTTGAGCTTAAGTAAGGATTAGTAGGTGGAGATGTTGAGTAAAAAGGTAAGGAATTAAGCTTGGAAGTAATGGACGAGGAGGAAGTATCTTAAGTAAAAGGTGGTTTGGATAGTGCATTTGGTGCATTAGGTGATAGAGATTGTTGTTTTGGTGAATGAGTGTTGTCATCATCTTTTGTGAGGTCAATGAACAATTATCTTGGTTGGATTATAGTGATTTTTGGTTTTTTGGAAAGTCTTGAGGTTGAAGTTTGAGTGTTTTCCATTTGAGATGTTTTAGGTTGAAGATGATGAATTGGAAGTAAAGAGTAGGTATCATTTTATTTAGGAAAAATGATATAGAAATGGTATGGGTTGGTGTTAATGAACCTATTTCCAAATAATGTTTGTGTTTTATGGGTAATAATAGCTAAGTCTAAGCAAAAGTGAGTCAAAAGCATAAAGGGAATAGTAAGAACCATGATCAGATATGTCGGCCCCCTTATCTCTTGGCCGTCCCCCTTATCAATCAGGGGGCCGCCCTTGATAATTAAGGGAGGCGCCACATGGGAATTCCTAGGTTGTCCAGATTTGTGTTTTCTGCTTTAATTTTTTAGAAAAGGGTATTTGTGATTGCCAATTTGTAACAAGTCCTATGTGGTAAGCATGCGTGTGACTAAATATGTTAAAAGAACTAAAATAGATCATTGCATATTAATTCAAACAAAATGAGCATTAAGCAAGCATTAAGATTATGGCTCGCGTCAAAATTTTACAACCATCTGGAGATAGATTGGTACACAAAGAACGCATTATGGGTTTACTGGATGAGAGGGGATGATGAGGTAGTACTTAGCAACAAGGAGGTTTTGGATCTTAAAGACAAAAATAATGATGATGAACACAAAATCACTGAAATCTTTAGGATTGAAACCAACTTATTCGACTACAAAACACCGTTGTGCACAAGATTTAATGAGTTAAATTATCTTCTTAAGGTTGATACAGAATTATTTACTCATGATATTGAAAGAACTAAGACTTATGAAAATTATGAGAAGAAATTGAATAAAGAAGTTGGTGAACCATGGTCTAAGAATGGAGTACCATATGAAATATATGATCATATTTGCGAACCTTTCTGTTTCAAGAATGGAAAAACTAAATGGCTTACCTGCAATTCAAATGAAGATGGATTTTGTAATGGTGGAGAATTACTGGGAATGGTTCGGGTTGGTTACATGACCTACTTTCAAGACTATGAATGGTATGATGATTTGACGGATAGCAGTTTGAAAGATGAAGCCTTAAAGCAAAAAGCCATTTATGAGAAGTCATGGGGAAATGCAACTCAAAGTGTAATAAACTTTTGCACATGGTTAAAAAGATCTTTCAAAAACTTCCACAAAATCGATTATGAACTGCTAGTAAATTTAAGGAATGTTGGTGTAAAATAAACAATCATGAATGCTCTCCATTTACAAATTGGAGGGATCATATACGCGGACCATACAGAAATTTCAATACTACCTATGACCCTTATCTTGATGGTAGGAATGGTAGAGCAGGTAACAACAGTGATATTCAGGAAAAGAAGGAACAACAAAAAGGACAATGTGATTTGTTATACGATCCAGCTCAAAAACCGTCAGTTTGCAAAATTAGAAGATTTGAGATGATCAAGTATTCATTTGGACAGGAAGAAGAGTATATTGCTGTAAAGGAATATGGATACGATGATTTGACAAGAACAAATAAAGATGCATGTGATGTATCGTTATGTGGTGTTTATTTATGATAGTTTAAGTTTTAAATTTATATTTTGCCGATTAACACAAAAACAACACTTTAACGGCAGTGTACTCCAACGTCGGTGGCAGATTCGTGGTAAGTAAGTGAAGTCAAACACTGAAGCGTGAGGTTTAAATCTCTTAATTTATTTATATTTTGGTTATCTTAATTTCTATGTATAAACCTAGTAATCCTGATGTTAGTTCTAATCCTAATTCTAACAGGTTAAAAGGGGGGTTTCAGCCTGAGAGACTGGAACGGGTTTGTTCGGTGACTACAATCAATTCAAGACTGTTAGCCTCAATTTATTGAGTCGAACAAGGAAGCTCGGTCACTCTACGATGGAGCTTCGGTCTTTAATTAGTTAATGTTGTAATAAGATAATATCGGGAATCGAGCCTCGATAGATTAATCTAATATTGTATATGTTCGGGTTTTGTTACCAAGCATAACCCTGTGCCAAGGGTCCTAGTTAAAATATTCGTCCGTCACTTTTAAGTTAGGGGTATCTAAGGAACTTTCCACTTGGAAAAGTTTGTTGTTCAAAAATAATCTAATATTATCTATCTCTTTTCTCTCTCAACTACTTCTCTCTAGTTTCTCTCTCTAGAACAAAAACTCTTTCTTTTCCTTTTCTAGTTCGATTTCGTGTTTGATTCTTATGAAGTAAAGTGTTACGGGGATCTAACAATTGGTATCAAAGCCAGGTTTCGTCCCTGGGATCCTGTGGGTTATGGGGCCCACCAACCGCTTATTTACAATTTAGTTTTCTATCGATCCCGATTCATGATATTATTCCTATTATCAACATTAACTAATTAAGACGATAGCTCATCGTAGAGTGACTCAACTTCCTTGTTCATCATAAATTGAGGCTTTGCTGATCAAAGGGCTCTAAACAGAAAAGAAGGTTTTATGGTTCGATCTTTACCAACAATCAATCTAATTTCGTTGACGATTATGAAGTCATAGGTGGTTTAGGTTAGGAATCAATCCTATGATCACAACCAGAACCGGCTGAACTACCAAAGGTAAATCCCAAAGTTAGAAATAGCAGTCCTTAGGTATGATTGGAGATGAATGTATATAGGAATAATGCCGACTAGGATTGAGTTAACACTGGAACAATCACAAAATGGTGTTAATAATGACGTCTTGGTAAGCATTGAAGAATTAAAAAGAAATGTATGGATAAAGGGTGTAAACAAAGAAGCCCCTCAACACAACTTAAGCAGAAGAAAACCGGTCAATTACAAATGCCTGTCGAATCACATGTTGATTGCGTGGCATGAAAACGTACGTCATAGACAGTGATTGCAATGCACAAACCTCTTCCCAGCCATTCGGGTTTTTCTCAACAGAACTGCTCATTTGTCACGGAGATACACAGTTATCTATTGACATCTCATTTCAAGTTGTTTGGATATTGATAGGTGGCATTGCTCTAGCCTCCCAAGTTAACCTAAAAACCAAAATGCACTCTAATGAGTCTAGAGCCAAGAGATCAATAAATAAATTTCGTCTAGGACACATTCCATTCAAACACTTGTTGAACATCATTAAGTACACAAGCTATTATCAAGAAGTTCCTAGCAATATCATTGTGATATTTGCCAGAACATCCGAAGTGATACTAATGTATTCCACAATGAAGATTGGAAATCTGATTGGCCAGCATCAAACAAGCTCTTGGTAGTGTGACTTGCCGAGATTCTATATGAATCAATTGTGACAATGGATATCATATTTGGTCCGTAATGGAAATGACGATTGAGGAATTTTGATAAAAACAGACACTCTCGATGTGTACAAAATTTTAGTGAGTGAAACGTTCGATTGATTTTCAAATCAATTTTCTCGTTTATCACTAACGTAAACCTGCAGGTCAAACGGTGGTAATGGCAACCTCAATCCCATTTAAATGCTCAATCTACGAAGACATACCATCTAGAAAGCTCAAGATTGAAAGACAAAGACTTTCGCTAACTCTGATTTGAAGCTTTCAAGATAATGCAAAAGTATGAAGCAACTGTTGAGTCATAAGACATCAGATCGCACAAGATGGCAAAGACGATAAGACAATGACAGGCTCAAGTCAAAGATCGCAAAAGCAATGAAGGAAACAAGCCTACAAACAAATAACGGAGGACAAAGACCAAGAACACTCGAGCTTAAACGACAAAAAGCAATCTCACTATCTCATGAAGAAGTGCAATCAATGAAACTACTTCGGGGAGATTGTTAGCCTCAAATTTTATTGAGTCATAAAGGAAGCTCGTTCCGTGTACAAGACCTCATCGGGGGAGATTGTTAGCCTCAATTTATTGAGTGGAACAAGGAAGTTCAGTCACTCTACGATGGAGCTTCGGTCTTTAATTAGTTTATATGTTGTAATAGGATATATCGGGAATCGGGCACGATAGATAATCTTATATTGTTTATGTTTTGGGTTTAATCCCATAAGCAAAACCAAAGCTGGGTCCTAGTTTAAATTCATCACGCGCGTCACTTTTAAATGTCGGGGTATATAAGGAACTTTTCCACTTGGAAAAGTTAGTTGTTCAAAATATCTAATATATCTATTCTCTTTTTCTCTCTCAACTCTCTCTAGTTTCTCTCTCTAGAACAACTCTTTCTTTCTCTTTTTTAGTTCCGATTTCGTGTTTGATTCTATGAAGTGAAGTGTTACGGGATCCTACAAAGACACTTTAACCCACGCAAGCAAATTAACAGAAGATAAAAAGATGCGGTCGAGAATATGATAGAAAACGATATTAGCATCATTGAATACTGATTAGAAGTTGATTTGTTTATTCAGTGCAATGATTACTTATCTCAAAGAGGCATATTGACTTAGGCGGGACTTCATCCAAAGACCTTTTGAGCTATAATTCTGTCTCAATTAAAAGATCCGCCATTAAAAATCTTATTACTTGATTAAATTTCTAAAATTTCTAAAAAAATCTTAGGGGATTAAAGCAATGGTGATCTTGTTAAACCCTAGCTCATAGAGACTTTACCCACATACTGCTTAATGGTAATTTATACACTAGTAGTCTACTTGTCCAACTATCTAATGGAATCAGAACATTATTTGTTGAATTATCTAGATTCACCTACTAGTCAACATGTTCAGTAAACCAAAGGCAGTTTTCGTTAACTAGTTAAGCCTGAAGCGTATGCTTAGCATGATTTTAGAAGGACAATACTTATGATCCTATGATTCTAGATGTATAAACTACTATATGGAGAGCTACCCCGGCATCTAGATTACTTGGTCCGTATCACTAGATCCAGTTTAATGATAGGTCGCATACAAAAGCACGTAAACAAGTATAAATTGATAAACATAAACAAACATTCAACGATAAATTAAGCAATCGAGATATAAACAAAACCAAACATTCAAATCTTCATAATAATGGCTAATACCCGAAGGTATTATCCTTTAAACATCATAATTAATACAAGAGTAATTATTTTAGCACAGGTTAAATATCCGAACGGTTGCTGTTAACGAATGATACCAAAAACTGAACGATTACAAAAGTATATTTACCAAAAACTATGGATTAGAATGCGTTGCAAGACCTCTTCTGCTCTTTTTCTCCTTTGAAAATTGACCTTTATGGTTTAGGTATCGAGAATATGATTTAGAACACTTAAATCTTGGTTTTGAGTTTTGTATTTATAGGGTCTGAAAGTCGGTTCGATATGGCGTATCCAAGGGATTGGATACTCCGTATTGGAGTTTCTTAGAGTAGGGGCCACGTTTGATATCTTCCAAAATATTCACATACTATATCTTTATGGTCTTTGGTGAGTGCAGACACGGATACGCCGTATCTTCCTTAATGGATACGGCGTATTGGTATTCAGAATAGTAATCTTCAAAATATCTTCATTTAAGCTCCAAAATGCGCGCCTTTTGCTAATATTCACCAAGTACTTCATAATTACTGCCAATTATAAAATTATAAAACCGATTAGTAACATTTCTTTTGGCGGTAATTTACACAAAGAGGTTAAATCATGGGATAAATGATGCTTGATATATACGTTTATTTGATGTCTTCAATGTCCCTCCACTTGAATCTTACTTTTCCTCAAGTAGCCTTTAGAAGTTTATAAAAATGTATCCCTAAGGATATTTTTCCGTTAAGCATTTATTTGATCTATTACAAGTACACAACCAAACACCTCACGAAATAGGAAGATGAAAACACTCAAATCATAACTAATCTAGGTGGTAAATGTAATAATTGGTCAATTGCATGGTCATGATGAGTAGTTCTATATAAGCTTGGCACGGTTTACAATCTTCAGCCGCTAAAGCTAAAGGTAACAAGTTTATAAAGTGGAAATATGCGTTTGTATGATAGGCTTAAGGGGTTGATCATTCTACAATCTGCTCACTAAAAGAATCACACAAAAGGTAGCTGACGACACTACATGGCCGTAACGATGGATTTGACATGTGTGTTCGTTGAATCTCATTTGAGTTTACCACGGTTAGGAAGAAGGAATAATAGGGTAGGGGATCTTCTAACTTTCACCAATAGTTAATAGAACCACAAGGCAGCTGAGACATGCATACATGGCCGTAACGACAGAATAGACATGCATGCTTGATCAAATCCTCATTCACGTAAAACCCATGGTTAATGATTAGGAAAGGGAATTAAATTTTTTTAAATAAAAATTAGAAAACAAAATACATAAGTGTAAAATACAAAGGGTTTGGGTAGGACACTTTTTCTTCCGGCCAGTTACCATGATAAAAACACGACTATTTACAAAGTCTCGATCATAGATAAAAAACAACAACCTAAGTTGGCGTTCCCGTAACGGTCAATTCCCATTCATCCTAAACTTTACATACTTTACAAGGCAAGTGGCGATATCTTCCACTTTATACATCTACTCTACATCGTCGATTTGTATCAACGAATAATCGATCCTTCGTGTAATTCCTTTGGTAGTTGCAAAACGATTATCTTTAAACTTTTTCTTCTCTTTTTTGTTGCAATTTTTGTTTTTTTTCGATTTCTTTGCTAACACTATACTACGAAACTCGGTGTAGTTTCACCATCTTTACGATCATAATAATTCCGAATAATTCCTTCTGTAATTCTTTGTTCTTTGGACGTACCATTAATTGTGATGGTAGTAAAAATACATGAGTTTTGACTATATATACATCCTATTGCAATGGAAATTTTCTTCAATCGTACCAAAATAGACACAAGACTCAGGAAATACAAACTTTACACTTTAAGAAACTAGCAACTATAAAATTATCTTAATCTATCAGGGTAGGCTAAGGTGTAAAGGTGTAACGAATCAAATAATTTGGGTAGTTCTTAAAGGATTGGCTCTATGAGTTGTTCTAGGGGTATCGTACTCTTAAAGTGAGAGTAAACAAAGGGTTTATATGGGGGTTAACTAAACCAGGTAGTTAGTTTAATAAGCCAACTTTGTAAGGGCGTATTTGGGTGTACTCCTAAAATTATCAAATCTAAACAAGTTACTCCATCTAAATTCCATTTGTACTAATTATTGTGGTCTGAATTTAGATATACCAAAAAAAGGGGGGGTCCCAAGTTCTAAATAAAAAGGTTTTCTTTACTACATCACCGACCACATCTAATATTTTTGTTAGAATTTGGGTAAATATTTAGAAACGGATAAGGTTAAATCCTCACAATATCTAACAAGGGTTATTGTGTGCGGGTTATGTATCAAGTAATTTTACAAAAGTATGCTTGAAAAAAAAATTAATTTTAGCATAATTTAAGCATTTTTTAGTTTGAAAAATTAAGACAAGTTATATATTCTTATTCTTCTCCCCACTTAATTATACAAGTCCTTGTGTATTAGATTAAAAAAACATTAAATACGGGAATTAAAAAGAATTAGAATGAGAAACTCCCCTGATATTTTCTCAATAGATTCTCCATGTTGAGTTTATTTGAGCAAGATTGTGTGTTGAACAGCCACCTTGATGTTTCAAGACTCCAACACTTCAAGATGTTCAGATTTGTAAATTCTCCACCAATATTCGTCGATATTCTTTGCTTCTAAGGTCCTGTATAAAATATAGGAAAAAAACTTATATTCCTATCTTGGTACCTACGGTTACTAAACAAACTAAATACGGGCCAGTTTGGTGAATACGCCGTATCATGTGTATGAATACATCGTATTGCCAAAACTGACAATGATGTTTTTAAAGTGCATAAAAAGTAAAGACTGATAACGTCCAGACAATCAATACGCCGTATGGTATGGAGCGGATACGTGTTAGGATTAAAAATCTTCTTAAAGATGTTAGAATTACTATTGCTCATGTTTTTGTTAATGCTGCTCAACTGGATTTAGTACTGCTAGTACAAAGTTAGTACTGCTAGTGAATATTAGTGCTGCTGATGAACTTCAAAGAAAATATGCTAAGTAGTTACTACTGCTAGTACAAAGTTAAGACTGCTCAGCTGAAGTTATGCTGCTAGTGAAAATATGCTTGAAGTTACTACTGCTAGTGAATATCAAGTTAATGCTGCTAGTTAGTACTGCTTATATGATATGTATTAGTTGTTTATAGAAAAGATTTTAGATACTTAGGAAAGTATTGTAAGCCGACTAGGGCTCCTTGGTGTATAAAAGGAGGTCCTAGGGCATAGAGTTTGATATATTTATTAGACGTATAATTCTTAGCTTCAAGGTCTTTGTAACCCTAATACTTTGAGAGTATTCGTATTATTATCATTAATAATATTGGAGCTTGTTTGTTGAATTATATGTTCATAGAATTACTATTTCATTGATAATTCTTCTTAATATTAAAGATTAGATTCCACATAATCTTTAATACATTCAAACAAAGTTTCTACTATAGTTGTGTTAGATTTATCTAATATAACTAAACCTTAAACAAGCTTAAGGAATTTGATCTATTGAAGTGGGATCAACAAGTGGTATCAGAGCTTATTAAGAAGCTTTGAAAGAGAAGAAACTATTTTTATACACAAGATCTTTTTTTTAAAAAGATATGGATCAAGATTCTGCACACATGGTGGCTGCATCTAAAGTTCCCATGCTCAAAACCTTGGTGAAGTATGAGATCTAGAGGGATGAGGATTGAACAATACATCGATGATTCAACTATGCACTAATGGGGAGTCATAGAGCATTGGTGTAACTTGCCTTGCCAAAAAATACAACAAACTGTGGAAGGTTGTTATGATAATGATGCCTATTAAATGTGAAGAAAAGCTTAGAGAGGATTAGAGGTAAAGCTAGAAGTCTTTAATGATGGGCTTCAAAAGTTTAACTTATAAAGGATTGCTAAAAACTTGTGGAAGCTGTTAAAAGAGATTTGGTGGGGATGCATGCTACTAAAAAAGAATCAAAGGATTCTCTTAAGCTGCCAGCTATATGAAAACTTCTTTGTCCAGGCTCAGAGAAGCGTGATCAAACTTTTGATAGGCTTCAAAGCTTGTAAGTCGGGTTAGAGCTTTTGGATGAAAAGCTTTTAAAGAAGATGTTAATCAGATGATTATTAAGAAGTTTGTCCACTGAGTGGGACACCATGTGTTGTGTGGATGAATAAAGCTGATTTGGATATAATGAGCATGGATGATCTCTACAACAACCTCAAGGTATATGAACCAGAAGTTAAAGGGATGCCTGGCTCAAGTTCAAGCACACAAAACATAGCTTTTGTGTCTATTTCAAATAACAACACTAGCAGCATTAATGAAAAGAGTTAATATACTCATAGAGTTTTACTGACTAGCATTAGTAAAGCTGTTACTGTTTATCTATAAATATTGATAACTTGAGTGATGTTGTTATTTGTGCATTCTTTGCTAGTCAACCAAATAGTCCTCTACTTGTACATGAGGACTTGCAACAAATCCATCCAGATGATATGGAAGAGATGGATTTGAGATGGCAAATGGCTATGTTGACTATGAGGGCCAGAAGGTTTTTGAAGAATACTGGAAGGAAGCTTACTGTTAAAGGAAATAAGACTATTAGTTTTGATAAGTCCAAAGTGGAGTGCTACCACTGCCACAAGAGGGGACATTTTGCTAGAGAGTGCAGAGCTCCAAGAAATCAAAACAACAAGAATAAGGAAAGCTTAAAAAGGAGTGTGCCTGTGGAAATATCTACTTCTACAACTTTGGTGTCATGTGATGGTCTTAGTAGATATGATTGGAGTGATCAGGCAGAGGAAGGGCATAATTATGCACTCATGGCTTTCTCATCTTCAAGTCCTGACTCAGAGGTATCCAATGATTCTATTTGTTCAAAATCTTGTTTGAAAACTATTGAAATCTCTTAAATCTCAAAATGATCAACTATTAAAATATTTAAAGAAATCTGAGTTAATGGTTTTAGGTTATAAGACAGGTTTAGAGTCTGTGGAAGAAAATCTTGAAGTTTATAAAGCAAATGGTTCTATTTATTTACAAGATATTAAGGGCTTAAAATTTGAAATTCACATAGGATAAATAGCTATTAGAGAGCTTAGGAAGAAGCTCAAAATAGTTCAAAAAGAAAAAGATGGCATTCAACTTAATGTAGATAAATTTGAACATGCATCTAAAAGTTTAAACAAGCTCATAGAGTGTGAGATAGTTGATAATTGCAAGAAAGATTTAGGCTATGAAAATTATAATGCAGTTCCACCTCCCTACACAAGAAATTTCATGCCTCCAACACCTGACTTTTCTTTTACTGGTTTAGATGAGTTTGTTAATGAGCCTGAAGTTAAGAACTGTAAAGCTATGTCTAGTGAAGAATAGCCTAAGGTAGTTAGGAAGATGATGCTGCCCCAATTATTGAAGAAATGGGTGTCAGATGGATGACGGAAGAGGATGTGTCCTCAGCATAAAATTAAAAGAAAACAGTTAGGTCCTAGTATGTATTGTTAAGAAAGCGTTTGTCAATCTAAAAGCAAGTAAAATGTACTAGGAAACTGTTAAACTAAGTTGGCAAACATAGGTAAAACACTCACAGTCCAAGAGGCAATCAAAAAAATTGGAACAATATGATGTCTCAAAAACTAGGAAGTCATTTTGAGATGTTTAATAAGGCATGTTATGTGTGTGGAAGCTTTGATCATTTGCAAGTTGATTGTAATTACCATCAAAAATAGTTTCAAAATCAATGGATGGTAAACCTGTTTGGAACAATTTCAACGGGTGATTCATTATAATTTGTAAAAAGAACTCACCCTATGCTAAAGAATGGTTCAAGAGCAGTACTAATGAAGTCTGGGTTAGTATCAATTAACACTACTAGACAAAATATTTCAAAAACAACAGTTATGGTTAATACTGATAGACAAGTTAATGCTGCTCACTCAAAAACAATAGTGAATGCTGCTAGACCAATGTCATATCTTTCTAAAATAGCACATTCAACTGTTAAGAGGACCATTCATAAGAACACAACATTTAAAAACAATAATATTAATCAAAAGGTTAATACTGTTAGGGGTAAAAAATTTAATACTACTAGGCCAAAAGCAATAGTCAATGCTGTTAAGGGAAATAATTTTAATGTTGTTAAGGCCTCAGCTTGTTGGGTTTGGAAACCAAAGCATAAATATTAGACCATGTTTCTAAACAAAATAGTGAATCAATCACCCTAAAAAAAGTTTGATAATGTTGATACACGAGGCAGATCTAAGTCAGTGATGGCTTGGGTCCCCAAAAGAAACTGATTTTCTTACCTAATGTGCAGGGCAATCCACAAATGGATTTACAGGATCAATGAGTAATTGATAGTGGATGCACAAGGCACGTGACAGGAAATGTGTCATATCTTACAGACTATAAAGAGATAGAGGGATGATATGTTGCTTTTGGAGGGAACCCCAAAGGAGGGAAAATCACAGGAAAAGGTACCATTAAAACTGGTAATCTAGATTTTTAAAATGTGTATTTTATGAGAGAGTTAAGTTTAATCTCGTTAGTGTCTCACAAATGTGTGATAAAAAGCTAGTGTTATTTTTAGGACACTGATTGTATGTTTTATCTCCAAACTTTAAGTTAATTGATGAAAGTCTAGTTTTACTTAGAGTCTAGGAAAAAGAACATTATTGTATATAGTGTTGATTTAAAGGAACATAGTTCTATAGGAGGTTTAACTTGCCTTTTTGCAAAAGCCGCAATCCAGATGAAATCTAAACTTTGGCATAGAAGGCAAGGTCACTTAATTTTTAAAACTATGAATAATTTGGTTAAGAGAATCTTGTAAGAGGTTATACAATCCAAACTTTTTGAAAAGATCAAACTGATGTTGCTTGTCAAAAGGAAAAGCAGCCACAGAGCCTCTTGTAGTAAAATCATGAGACAATCAATCAGTCTTCCTTTATAGTTGTTACATATGGACTTTTTTGGTCCAACATTTGTAAAAAGCCTTATGAAAAAATGTATTGCCTAGTTGTCACAGATGATTACAGTAGGTTTACATGGATTTTCTTTCTAGCTACTAAGGATGAGACTAGTGGCATTCTTAAGTCATTTATAACTGGGATAGAAAATCTAGTAGATCACAAGGTTAAGGTGATTAGATGTGATAATGGAACTGAATTTAAAAACAAAGAAATGAATCAGTTTTGTGAGATGAAGGGTATTTTAAGATAATTTAGTGTAGCTAGAACTCCTCAACAAAATGGAGTTGCTGAGAGGAGGAATAGGACACTAATTGAGGCTGCTAGGACTATGCTAGCTAATTCTAAGTTGCCAACTACTTTTTGGGCAGAATGAGTTAATATTGCTTGCTATGTGCAAAATAGAGTGTTAGTAGTTAAGCCTCATAACAAGACCCCATATGAACTTTTTCATGGTAGAACACCAACTTTAAGTTTTATAAGACCATTTGGTTGTCTTGTTACAATTCTCAATACCATAGATCATTTAAGCAAATTTGATGGTAAGGCTAATGAAGGATTCTTTGTTGGATACTCTTTGAATAGTAAAGCCTTTAGAGTATTCAATAGTAGAACAAGGATAGTGGAAGAAAACTTGCATATCAAGTTTAGTGAGAGTATACCTAATGCTGTAGGTAGTGGACCAGATTGGCTATTTGATATTAATGCACTAACGAGAACAATGAATTATGAGCCAATTGTTGTGTAACACCCCTATTTTTGACATATAGTTGCGGAAGCTAATCTAGGGTATTACTTCATCGATCAACAGACATAATCATAGAAAACGACTCACAAAGAGACGTTTTAGAAAATTTAGTTATAATTCAATATCATATCAGAGTTTTACAAAGGAGGTCCTAAAATCTAGAAGAAAACATAAAGTTTGAATGATAACAAGTTTGGACGTCCTCAAGTCCCATGCCACTCTGTGCCATAGGTTGCTCAATTACCTGAGATAAACATGCTAAAAAGGGTCAACACAAAGGTTGAGTGAAATTCATAAGTTTTCAGTTATAATAGTTGAGTATAAGTTTAATAGTGGGTTACGTTGTTATACACCCATAGTTTGTAATAATTGTAATTGCATTTACAATTATCATGGAAATAATCAAATACAAGTTATCATAGGTTGGAAATTATTTGCAACACCTACAATTATCATTAGAAATAATATTTTTTTATAAGCTCATGACATCTATACGTTAACATGAAAATCACCGTAGTGACATTGGTTAAGGAACAAATGTCCTTGTGGGAAGCTAACTTGCCGAGGTTACCCATTAAGTCAAATATAGTGCTATTGGTACCAAAAGTATAGGCACACCAACGGGAGTCGTCACACCCTGGTAGATCTTTCCACAATATTCGCGTTCACTCGACTGTGACTGAAAGGTTCATGATTAAGGAAATATTGGCAATGGAAGGTACTTAGGCAATAATATATCTGGATAGCATATTGTTAGAAAAACACTTCATTCATGGTTTAAGCATGTATCCCCTTCACGGGTTTATAAAACATTTAGAAGATTGAAATGTGAGGCTATGAACTCACCTTAACAGGGGAAATCTGATTGATGGCAAAAGTATATCAATGAGATGCGTCCATATGGTAGTACGATGTTATCTACCCGGGCGGGGTAGTTTAGTATATCAAGTGAAAGTAAATAGCTTTGTCACGCAACCTGGGGTAATATGTCAAGTCTTAGTTTGATAGTTTATATTTCAAAACTTTACAGAGTTTAACATTTATATTTGATTTATTAATTATGGAAATATTGTATCACTGTTCAGGCTATCATAATCCAGAGGCCATGTAGTATCGTTTGAGGAGCCAGGGCACTTTAAATCGTAAACCAGCTAAACTCGTCAAAACTAATACCCAAATGGAACCCCTCACATGAAATTCCCTAGTAACGTGATACTTTATATATTTGTCTGTATTTTACTGTATAGAAGTTTCTTCAAAAGCTAGTGGATGACAGTTTAGTTTTGTTAAAAATATCATTTATTTTTATTAGAGTTTATGGATCCTCAATATTGGAATGATTGTGATTGGGTTTTGATATTAAATTTATCAAAATATAATTTTAAAATTATTTTTATAAAGTTTTGCCATTTTATACTTGGAGAATACAAAAATGTTAGTTTTATACCCTTGACTTTGTAAGTTGACTCAAAAATAATCTTATAGTTAGAAATCTTGGAAAAATTTGATTTTCAGCCCCTTCTAGTTTTATAATTTCACTACAATGTACACTTTATACCTTAGTATAAAATATTTGCTAAAATTGTCCTTTTTTTAACACTTTTTACAAATCAACCTATTTTTTTAAGAATTAGCAAAACAAGTCCCTGTGATTTAACTTTCATGTATATTTTACAAAAAAAATTTTTAAAAAAAGTCCCTTGTAGTATTAGGTTTTAGAAAAGTTACAATACTATACCCATACGTATGAAAATCGTTTATGGTTTGTCAAAAATCCATAATTATGTGTTTTTTACATTTAGAAATCTATTTGTTACTTATGGAGTGACAAAAATTGGTTTATAATAAGCAAACTCTAATGAATTTATAGCTTATGAAATAAGCTAATAAGCTTCAATTTTGAAACGGGTCGTTTGGGTTCGTTTTAGGTTTAAAGAAACCTCTAATGGGTTTGAGCTATTAGGTTTTAATTTAGTTTTAAATATATTACAAGAGCTTATGGGAAATAGCGTATATATCAGTTAGGCTTAAGCTTTTAGGGGCTTATGAAAAATTGAATTTCCGACTTAGATTTAGGTTTGGGTCTAGGATTAGGAAATACACATGTAAGCTTTATAGATCAAGATAGTTTCATGAAATAATTAGATGATAAGGGTTTAATGATCATTTAGAAAAATGCTTATGTAGCTTATTTATATGACCCGATTGATTTTTTGGGTTTGAGGCTGGTTTGGTTTTAAAATTTTCAACCGATTTGTTATTACATGAAAGGTTTAAACAAGATTTAAAAATGAATAAGATCGGATATAAACTTTATGAACAAGCTTAGGAATTACAGAGCCTTGCGAATGGTGAATGGGTCTAATAGTGTAAGGGTGACCCGTTAGCTTTTTGAAGATGAACTAGTGATCTCTTGTCTTTGATTTTGGCTTAGACATGGCTTATATCTCCTTCTATTCTTCCTTGGGTTCGGCTAGATCACTCTTAGTATACCATTTATATGTGTTTGTGTTTGAGATGAGTTTGTAGAGTGTATGTGGTTTCGGCTTATATAGTGTTGCAAGAACTTAGAGGCTAAGTCTAGCATGGATAGGTGGCAAAGTAAGGAGAGTTCCTTGGGGATCAAGACTAGTAATGAGGCAAAGGGAAGGTGGAGGTGGCGGTTTTACAAGGTGTGACAGGAATGAACTTAAACTTGGAGAACAAGGGGTATTGTGTAGTGCTTATGGTGTACATATGGTGGTTTAAATGACCAAGTATGTTTAACTAGGAGGTGGCATGTTGATATGGTGATGACATAAGGGTGATGGGGTTAAGTGTTAGGGTATTAGGATTTTGGTTTAGCTAAGTGTTTAGTGTTAAATGGTTTCGGATTATGGCTAGGTTTCAGATTTAGGAGTTTAGGGCTAGTATAAGAATCGGTCTAGGTTAAACAAGGGTTTATGTTTAGGTTGATTAGGATTTAGGTTGAGTATAATTAGGGTTTGTGGTTTTGATTTTGGTTAGACCTTTAGGTTTAGGATTAGATAGAGTTTAGATGAACTAGTTTAGGTTTAGAACGAGTTTAGTTTGGGTTTAGGGTTTAGATACAATGCATTAGGAGCTTGAAAGTCATGCTTAAATGGTGGCATGAAAGTTTTATAAAAAAAATTAGAGGGAAAACGTATTCAAAAATATGTTAAGGAGACATGTACTTATGCCTTGCATGCTTGTACATTGGAATGTCATGAAAAGATAGCCCATAATTAGGGTTTTGGTATAATCGTTAACGGATAATGTTTGTTTTGATATAACATTTATGAGTTGTATGTTAAATGAATAATGTATGGGTATTATATTTCTTGACATATTATGGTATTTACTTGACATAATCATTAATAGAATTAGCATTAGTAGAGGTTGCGTGAGCTTGTTTATTTTAATTATGTAAATTACATTACATAATGAAATAAAGCAAAAAATTTCCTTGTAAAAAAGGTGGTATATATAGATGTTAAATTGCATCTAATTTAATAGATGGATATTACATTGATGAAAATACTGAGTTGTTATATGATTGAGGTAAATAGTCTATAATGGGTTTTGCAGTCAAAGCAAAGTGATACTGCCAGGTCAAGCTGAGATGAGAATGAAGGTGGCAGATGCCTGTCTAAGGATTACATTTTGCTACCATTATAGATTGCTGATCCACCATATTCCTAAGATGCAAAGAGTTCTCATGATGATGGATCCAAACCTTTAAGTGATTTGGAAAGAAGCTTAATGAGATCTTGAAAGAAAAGTATGTTAATGATCAAGAGAAAGGAAGATAATGTTAACATCACAACATTGTTAATTGCTGCTGGTACAAATGAGGTTAATGTTGTTTAGTTGGAAAAACAAATGGAGCTTCCATTTGATCAAAATATGCCTGCTTTGGAAGATTATAGCATATTTGACTTACCAAGAGATGATGAAGATGATGGTTCAGTGGCTGACATGAACAATTTGGATACAACAATCCAAGTCAGTCCTATTCCAACTACAAGAATTTATAAAGATCATTCTCTTGATCAAGTGATTGGAGATTTGCAATGCTACAAACAGGAAGATGTGAAAGAATTTGGAGCAGGAACTGGATTTTGTTAGTACTATTTACAAAGAATAAAACCATAAGACTTCAAAACTGCTTGTTTGCTGATTTTTATAATAGGAAGTATCCAAAAAGGTAATTCATACACTTGAAGGATCCGAGCTGGATAAAGCTATGCAGAAGAGCTTTACAAGGCAAAGTTACAAAAGTTTGGACTTAGTGGATTTACCAAATGGAAAAAAGGGCTATAGGCTCTAAATGGGTTTTCAGGAATAAAAAGGATGAAAGGGGAAAATTGTGATAAGAAATAAAGTAAGATTGGTTGCTCAAGGGTACACACAAGAAGAAGGGATTGACTATGTTGAAGTCTTTGCCTCGGTTGCAAGAATTGAAGTTATTAGGCTATTTTTAGCTTATACTTCATTTAAAGATTTTGTGGTGTATCAAATGGATGTAAAAAGTGCTTTTCTCTATGGGAAGATTGATGAAGAGGTGTATGTATGTCAACCACTAGGATTTGAAGATTCAGCCTTTCTTGGTAGAGTATAAAAGGTTGAAAAAGCATTGTATGGACTACATCAAGCTCCTAGAGCTTGGTATGAAACCTTGTCAACATATCTGTTGGACAATGGGTTTTAAAGAGGGAAAATTGACAAGACCTTATTCATTAAAAGGCACACAGGTGATCTTATGAGGTCCATGTTTATGTGGATGATTTCATCTTTAGTTCCAACAAGACAGGAGTATGCATGCATTGAGAAGTTGTATGCATTGAGAAATTTAGATGAGTTCTAGGGAGAACTTACATTCTTCTTAGGATTACAAGTGAAGCAGAAGAAGGATGGCATATTTATTAGTCAAGATAAATATGTTGAAGAAATTTTAAAGAAATTTGGGTTTACAGAAGTCAAGACTGCAAGAACACCAATGGAAACTCAAAAGCATCTGCTCAAGGATGAAGATGGTAAAGAAGTGGATGTTCTTATGTATAGGTCAATGATTGGTTCATTGATGTATCTTAATCTTCATGACCTGACATTAGTGTTTGTAGTTGAATATGCCTGTGTTAGATACCAAGTCAATCCAAAGGTTTCACATCTTCATGCTGTGAAAAGGATTTTTAGGTACTTAAAAGGTCAACCAAAATTAGGCATTTGGTATCTAAAAGATTCTCCTTTTGATTTGGTAGCATACACTGATAGTGATTATGCTGGAGCAAGCTTGGATAGGAAGTCTATAATAAGAGGTTGTCAATTCCCTAAAAATATAGAGTAATAATCATGCAATGCAAGAAAAAATAGTTGGTTGCAAATTCCAACAGAAGTGTGTATGTGGCTTTTCAAAGTGTTGTGGATAAGTTGCTTTGGATTCAGAAATTCACTACTTGATTATGGGTACAATTGTATGCTCACAAAATCTTTATTGACAAAAACTAGTACTATTTGACTAATTAAAATATCCTATTTTTAATTAAAAATCAAAGCGTATAGAGATCAGACATCATTTTATTAGGATTGAATGATAGAAATGATTCAAATGGTCAAATCATACTGACAAGAATGTTGTGATGTGCTTACAAAAGCTTTTGATGTAAGTAAGATTTCAATATTTGAGGGGGGGGGGGGTTTGTTAGTATTGGAATGTAAATCTCCTAAAGTCTTTTAATTTTTTATGTTTTTGTTGAGTTTGTTAGGAATAGTATGTATTCATTGTCATTTTTAAAAGTTTATGCTGTTAAGTATTATTAGTACGCTGGTTTATACTTAATAACTGCTGTGTTCTACAGGATACTTAATACTGTTAGGTTATAAATAATACTGTGATAATGTGAAAAATTGCTATGGCATGGTGTTTACTTAGGTTTTTGGACTACATTTTGCGGAAAGCAAAAGAAAAAAGTGTTAAATTGATGATGGTAAAAGCTGTTTTAGAATGTAATTGGAGTTAATGTTGGTGACTCAAAGTTAATGCTGCTAGGCATAACTTACTACTGTTGGGTGAAAGTTAATGCTGTTGAGGGTATTTTCATAAATACTTTGATTAAGGGTTTTAATCGATCCTTTAATTAATTTCACTCTTTTAAATACTCTCTAACCACAAACCTTAACTCCCCCAATTTATCAGCCTTTATGCAAAATCCTAATAAATTACGACTCTTAAAGTTTGCTGATACTCATAATATGGTTGTATTTTTGTCTAAACCCACAAAAAGTTATGGGTTTGAACAAATAGTGGATTTTTTGAATGCACACCCTGTAAGGCATGCATTAACGATTAATCCTACTATATATATTTCTTGCATCAAACAGTTCTGGTCTACTATCAAGGTCAAAACTATCAATGGGGAATCACAATTACATGCCCTAGTAGATGGCAAGAAGATAATCATCACTGAATCATCTGTTAGAAGAGATCTTCACTGCAGATTGAAATAGTATGATTGTTTAAGAATTTTTACCCATTTTTGAACAACTTGCATTGATGGGTTATGAGAAAGTTTCACAAAAACTAACTTTTTATAAATCATTCTTCTCCCCCACAATGGAAATTTATGATTCATACTATTTTACAGTGTCTAAGTCTAAAGACTACTGCATGGAATGAATTTCGTAGTACTATGGTATCTGCCATTATCTCTTTAGCTACAAATCAGAAATTTAACTTTTTAAAATTCATTTTTGAAAGTATGGTTAGAAACTTGGATAATTTTCTAGTAATTTTTAATGTATATCCAAGGGTTTGTACAAGCATTTTTTTTGTTTTTTTGAAACAACACTTGATGATCTATCAATCATAAGGAGAATTTTCATTGTTGCACCTTCACATAAAAAGATTTTTGCAAATATGAGAAAGGTAGGAAAAGGCTTTTCTGGTAGAGTAATACCTTTATTTCCAACAATGGTGGTACAAAACAATCATAAATAGGTGAAGGTTCAGCAATTCCAACTGATCCCCATCATACGCCCACTTTTATTCAACCATCAACTCAACCTCAAAAGATACAAAAACCTAGGAAGCCTAGAAAGGACACTCAGGTACCTTAGTCTAGTGATCCTACTAAAAGTGTTACAGATGAGGCTGTCCATAAGGAGTTGGGTGACAGTTTGGTGAGGGCTGCCACTACTGCTTCTAGCTTAGAAGCAGAGCAGGATAGTGGTAACATCAATAAGACCCAATCTAAGGCAACACCTAATGAATCTAGTTCCCTAGGAACTACTTTAGGTGGTGGTCCTTGGTGCCAAGAAATCATGGGGGATACTATTGCTCAAACTAGGTTTGAGAATGTATCTAAACATTCCAATGATTCCTGTTGAAGAGGTAACACACTTCAAAGTGATGAGGATAGACTTAAACTTGATGAATTGATGGCACTGTGTACCACTTTACAAAACAGGGTTCTTGATTTAGAGAAGACATAAGATCCCACTCAAATATGAGATTGTCGTTTGAGAGGTGGGTCAGAAGATTGAAAAGAAATAGGTGCAAGAACTATAAGCTAAGTGATTAACAAAGTTGGTTTGATTGGCTAGGGTTAGAATCTCCTTTGTGATGAAGAAAGTTTGGGTGAGGATGCATCCAAACAGGAGAGGATTGATGCTATTGATGCAGATGAAGAAATGACCATGGTTAGTGTTCAAAATGTGGATGAAGAGATGTTTGATGTAAATGTTTTAAATAGTGAGGAAGTATTTGTTGCAGAACAAGAAGTTGCTATTAAAGATGTAAGTAATGTAGTTAGTACTGCTGGTGATGCAATAACTATTAGTGCTGCTACAACAACTACTGCTACAAATAAAACTGTTGATGATATTACTTTAGCTCAAGCACTTATGGAAATAAAAAGTACAAAACCCAAAGAGAAAGGGGTTGTTATACAAGAGCTGGGTGAATCTAAACAACCAATAATCTTCACAAACTTATCTTCACACAACCTCACTGACAAAGGTAAATGGATATTGATAGAACCTGTGAAGCCTATGAAGAAGAAAGATCTAATCAGGCTTGATGAAGAAGTTGCTTTAAAGTTACAAGCTGAATTTGATGAAGAAGAAAGACTTGCAAGAGAAAAAGCTGAAAAAGAAAAAGAAGCCAATATTGCCTTGATTGAAACATGGGATGATATACAGGCAAAGATTGATGTTGATTATCAATTGGCTAAAAGATTGCAAGTACAAGAACAAGAAGAGTTGTCTATTGAAAAAAAGGCTACATTATTTCAACAACTCTTAGAGAAAATAAGAAAGCATTTCACAGCTAAAAGAGCAGAAGAGAAAAGAAATAAACCACAAACAAAAGCTCAACAGAGACAGATAATGTGTACTTACCTAAAGAACATGGAAGGATACAAGCTTAAAGATTTGAAGTTAAAAGAGTTTGATTCTATCCAAGAGATGTTTGACAGAGCATTCAAAAGGGTAAATACATTTAAAGACTTTAGAACAGAGTTGGTGGAAGGCAAAGAAAAGAGAGCAGGAATAAAACTGATACAAGAGAATACAAAAAAGCAAAAGGTGGAAGATGACAAAGAAACAGCAGAGCTTAAATAGTTAATGAAAATCATTCCAGATGAAGAAGAAGTAGCAATTGATGCTTATACTTTACGCTGTAAGTTCTAAAGTATTGTTGGCTGGAAGATTTATAAAGAAGGACGAAAAAGTATATCAAATAATGAGAGCTGGTGGAAAGTCTCAAACGTACATGTTCTTTAGTCAAATGCTTAAAAGTTTTGACAAGGAAGATTTGGAAGATCTGTATAAGTTGTTAAAAGCTAAATATGAGTCAACAAGACCAGTGGAAGACTTGGATTTGTTATTATGGGGTGATTTGGAAACAATGTTTGAACCACATGTAGAAGATGCAGTATTGAAGGAATCAACAAGCATACAAAGTGTTGGATTGGAAGCTGTATGACTCTTGTGGAGTACATTCCTTGAGAATGTAACATATGCAGATTTACATGTTGGTGCGAGAAGAGTATCCCTTGCACCACTTACCACTTTTAATGTGTTGAAACGAGCTTTTATATTGATTATGAAGGTGAAATGACTTATCAGCTTCTTAAAATCATCATAAAACAACTTAAGAAGTAAAGAAGTGTTTGGAAGCATCCTCCTGGTGTTGATGAAGCTTTAAATAAAGAAACTTGATAATTTTGAAGAAGAATATCAAGTTTAGGGGAGGATAGTTAGGATTAAAAGTTTTCTTGATGCTGTTAGAATTATTACTGCTGCTTATGTTTTTGTTAATGCTGCTCAGTTAGAATTATTGCTGCTAGTGAATATTAGTGTTGCTGATGAACTTCAAAGAAAATATGTTAAGTAGTTACTACTGCTAGTACAAAGTTAAGACTGCTCAGCTGAAGTTAATGCTGCTAATGAAAATATGCTTGAAGTTACTACTGCTAGTGAATATCAAGTTAATGCTGCTACTTAGTATTGCTTATATGATATATATTAGTTATTTATATAATAGATTTTAGATACTTAGGAAAGTATTATAAGCCGACTAAGGCTCCTTGGTGTATAAAAGGAGGTCATAGGGCATAGAGTTTGATATATTTATTAGACATATAATTCTTAGCTTTAAGGTCTTTGTAACCCTAATACTTTGAGAATATTCGTATTATTATCTTATTTATAATATTTGGAGCTGTTTGTTGAGATTATATTGTTTATAGAAAGAATTACTGCTTTCATTGATAATCTTGCTTATATTAAAGTTAGATTCCGCATAATCTTTAATACATTCAAACAAAGTTTCTACTATAGTTGTGTTAGATTTATCTAATATAACTAATCCTTAAACAAGCTTAAGGAATTCGATCTATTGAAGTAGGATCAACAATACACCGTATTGATCTCTGGGAAGACAGACTCGATAAAATTAAATAACATTACGGGTTGTCTCCCAGGAAACACTTTTGTTTACAGCTAAGTCTTTAAGTTAGACTTTTCTTTAGCTTCTCACTTCATTCCATCTTATGGGCGCTAATGTGCCTGCGTGTGAGCCATTCTTCCGTCTTCGCATTTCAAATGTAATTGGGTCCTAAGTTTAATACTCCCTGTGTGAACCCTTTGCTTTTGTATGCATGCGAGATTCTGATCTATATTTCTCACTTACCTTCAGTAATGGTGGGATTTTGTTGCACTGCTCATTAGTATGGCGTTTAAACCTCAGATGTAATCGCACCATTTGTTAAGTTACTGCATCGTCACCATTGTAAATGGTAACTATCCCTTCGAACCTTTTTGCTTTAATTCTAAGTTCTCTTAAAAAATGGTCACCAAAAATAACATCGCTCATTCCTTCATCACGATAAGCATCCATATTTTCTAAAACTGCAAAGTCAGTCATCACAGAAAATGTTCCAACAAAGATAGGTATGTTCATTAAGGCTCCTACTACATTATTCCCTTGTATTCTAATTTCTCTTTCATTATAAAATTATGAAAGTTTTTGGACATCACATTTACATACAATAATGAGATAAAGTTAGCGTGTGTAAATTCAAATCCTATCAGGCAAGAAAACTTTAAGTTGTGAGCATAATCTATATGGATCTTCTTATCATAGTTACAATAACTAGGTAATCATCAATTCCAACAATTAAGTTCATCATCCCTAGTTCTAAATTCCTCAATTACCTCACCTTCCTCAATGGTGGGCATTAAATCATCACCTTGATTTCTCCTAAGCTCAAATGGTTCATTTAGATCATTTAGTTTAATGTAATCTTCCAAGAAAGGGTCTAATGATCTATTTAACACCAGAGTCTCTCCCATAAGCCTAGCTTCTAAATCAAGTTCCATTCTTTCTCTCAAACTTAGCATGTAGACCCTCTTAATTAAACTACTAGCAGGTTTAACACTTGTGAAAACAATCTTTTCTTCCCCGACCCTTAAATTAATCTTTCTTTTGTAAACATCAATCTTAGCACGGGTGGTAGACAAAAATGGTCTTCCGAGGATCAAGGGAACTTTGATATCCTCGGGCATATCAAGAATTATAAAGTCTACAGTGAAAGTAAATTTACCAATTCTTACTAGTACGTTTTCAGTAATTCCTTTTGGATATTTCACTGTCCTATCTGCTAATTTAACTGTCAACTTAGTGTAAGCTAATTCGCCCAATCCTAAGTAAGGTAGGTCAAGAGAGGCATAACACTAATACTAGCTCCTAAGTCAACAAGGGCATTGTCAAAACAAACATTATTAATATAGCAAGGTAAAGTGAAACTCCCTGGGTCTTTCTCCTTTCGGGGTATGGTGTCATTGATACGTGAAGCTCCATAAGCTTCCGTAAATTTTGGTCCATAGTTCCCTTCTTCTTCTTCATAGTAATGATTATCCAAATGACATGAAAACGGAACCGTCATTTGTCTTGACTTGTACAACAGTGTACTGTTATTTCCAGTGGATACGACATATTAGGATGATCCAATACGGCGTATCGAGTATGAACCAGCTTTAATAGTAGTAGAGATCGACTTGACTTGGTCTCTCGGGTTTGTTTCATTTGAGCTTGGTAGGCTTCCAAATCCTATTTCCTGTAGTACTTTGCTCATTTGACCGATTTGAATTTCTAAAGTCTTAATTGATGCTCCTTGGTTCCTAATGGCATCATATGTCGCAGCTCAGATTTCTTTAATCAAATTGGAATTTTCTTCGTGTCTCTTTGTTGATTCACTCATGAATTTGCTCAGGGTATCTTACATAGATTGCCTTCGCTCTTGGTACGAAGGATTTGCGTTGTTCCTCTGATAGTACCCTAGAGCTGTTGCTCTATGCCCCCTCCTTGAAAAGTTCTACCAAATTGCGTGTAGTAAGTAATGTGTTGTCGTGTAGGGTCAATTATTTGATTATTAAGTTTTAAATTTATATTTAGCTGACAAACCTAAAACAACACACTTGAGCAACATAAACTTTTTCATTTACCTTTTTGAATTCCCTCTTCAAGTTGTTGCAGCTATGCTTAGTATTGTTGCTAATCATCAAAGTTTTAGTACTTCTAACTCTTGATTCTTACCATTATGCCATTTTTGAGAGTATTCAGCCATTTCTTGGATGGTTTGTTTTTTTTTTGCTTCAACAGCAGTCTTTGATGGTATGGCACCTCTTAAATCAAGAATTTGTCGAGTTGGAACATCCAATCCATTATAGAACAAGACTACCTCCTGCAACTGTGTTAAATAGTGTTGAGAACACTTCATCAAGAGCTCTTTAAATCGTTCCCAAGCATGATAGAGGTTTTCGTCTGGCTCTTGTTGAAAGTTGTTGATTTCCTCTATTTTCTTTGCAGTACGAGCAGGTAGGCAATATTTATAACACCTCGTGTTTTAGGTCATTGTACGACATAAGTAACGCACAATTTATTTTTTAGTGTTTTAACCACCGCGTTATTCCTTCTAAACCGTAAACGTTAAGTTACAATCGGCGTAAACTAAAAAGATCATATCAATGTAAACGGCATTAAAACAATTAAAATGGTTTACAATCATACCAGTGTTATATGATTATTTAGAGGATAATTATTAACATTGCACATTTTATTTTTATTGGTTACGTTAAGTGTTTACGTTTCGCGATAAAGTACGTTTAAGCCTTCCCGGAAGCACGTTAACTTATCTACGCTTCATCAAATACCCAAAATTTATACCCAATACTTAAAGTTTATTTAAAACTTCAAGTATTTATCACTTCATACATATTCATTATGAAGGAATTCAAATCATAACTTACAATGTACAAGTTATACATTTTTCTAAGTCTATACTACATTATACTTTATATAATGCAAGTATACATTATATAAATGATCAAATACATATCTAGCTTATACATATACATATATTTCGTGTATAATGACTAGGATAAGCCAAGAAGAGTCACCAAGAAGCTTTGTAAAAGATCTAGCATGCAACTTGAACCATGACTCATCTATGACTAGCTTTTCTCATCTTTTCAAGCCCTAGTTTTCTTCTTCTTATCTTCCAAGCCTTGCCACCTTGTATACTTCCACTAGACACCATAATATCTCAAAAATATCTACCAAGTAGTATATAAATACATGCATGTGTGAGCCAAGGACTCACACTCTTCATTTCATTATACAAAAATCACAAAAACTCTCTTCCTCTTTCTCTCATAACCCACGGCATCAAACCCTCTCCAAACCAAATCCATAGCTTGATTTTCTATCATTATACAAGCATACACACATCATATCTAAGGTATTCTAAGAAGGTTTCAAGAGTTGGTTAACCATTTGCAAGGAAGGAATCAAGAAAAGAAAGAAAGGGTTTACTTGGGAAAAATTAGGGTTTCATTCTAATTTTTCAAGCCAAGAGTTTAAATCACAAGGGTGTGATTGGTTTTCTTTTCTCTACTCATCCACACAAGGTTATATATAAAGCTTAATCATTTCATAACTAAGATTTTATGTGTTCATATGCTTTACTAAGTTAAATCACCATCTAGGGTACTTTTGAATATGTGAAATGGATTTTTACATTTGATTAATGTTTTGTACACTTATTTACATGTCATATGGATGATAATATTATGTTAAAAGGAATGTATAAGTGTTTTAACATATTGGTTAAGTATAAACATGTTTAAGTGCAAATTAGGGTTTCTAAAAGTCAACTTAAGAATTACAAGTGAAAATGGTAAAATAACATGTTAATCTTGTTATCTTGGACTCACATGAACAAAACATAACCTAATGGACCTAATATATGTAAGACATAAGATATTAAGGGTTCTAATGGGTTTGTAACAAAGTGGTAAAGCTAAAAAGTCCTAAAAACAAGTTTTAAACACATTTTGGAAAATAATATCTTAGGGGCTGTTTTGTAATTCAAAATTTACATATATGTTTTATGATTTTATAAAATACTACATGTCACAAGGATCGAGGGGTCATAAAGAACTCGAAAAACCGATTAATAACGAAGAAGTTACGCCATTTACAAGTTTATGATAGTTAATACTTTTATAAAAAGTACTATTCACCACAGAAACTTATACTTTATAAACATCAATAATATGATAAAACTTTCAATTACGAGAACGTGTTCGAAAGAATCGCTAAAAACGGAGCTATAACGAATAAGATACGGCTAAAACGGGTTTTACGCTAATTAAAACCTAAAAACGAGTAAAATAGCTGTTGTGAACAGTAAAAACACTATTCATAGCAGAATATCAAAAACTAGAATCTCAAAAAACCTAAGTAGTGATTTTATATCACTTCGTTTAATACGACAGCGTGGACGTAAGAAACCGAGAAACGGGCTTAAAATGACAAAGTTATTCATTTTTACTAAAAGGCGTAATTATAAACGTTTTTACTTTATAATGATGATTTCACTTAAACAAATAGATTGGTGATATAGCTATATAATTAGTATATGTTATTAGTTATCGGAATGCTAAATATTACTAGGAATTTCCATAATGAGGGCTTCCTTCGGATGGCGTATGACAGTTTTGTTGATTTAACGATTAAAGTGTCCTAAACTCCTCTTACGCTCATGTCATGACCTCCTCAATTATGATAGCCAAAGATAGATACGATGATAACTATATAGGATTATATACTGTTGTTGTTAGACAGCATGACTTAATGACTATTCGACTATATTAATTAGGTTGCATTCGAGCGTAGCATGACGGCGTTTTTACTTGGATATTTTGTTATCAGTTTACTCACTCAATGAGAGTTCATTACCCCACTTTTTACAGTTTTAACTGATTTTACTATTAGTTATACGGTATATCTTACGGATGCTTTGTTTTAATAAATTAGAGACGCAAGTGTGTATTTGAAAGGTAACTTGATTATTTTTTGCCTAAGTAGCGATAGAAACCGCACCTAGACCCATTACATGAACTGTCAATTGCATAAGATGTAGTGTTTAATTGCCATTAGTAGCGTGAATAGTTATAAAAAGAACTATTGGATTAACCTCATACCCGTTTGGGTGATTTAGCATCACCGGGGACGAACGTTTGATCATAGTCGGACTTTTTGATTTGCGGTTAACACCTCTAGTACGCAAAATAACTGCATAAAATAGAAATATAGGTTGAGCTTCTGTGTCAAGGAGCTTAAGTGCAACAAAATCCCTTGGTTTTGTGATTTTGGCATATTTTGTAACATCACGGGAAAGTCTTGCGTCCCCCTGCAAATTTAAATATACATAAACCTATGAATTCACTAACATTTTTGTTGACAAGTTATAAGCAATGTTTTCAGGAGGCAATATGCACGAGGTGCCAAGTGATGCATTGGTTTCATTTTCGGATTGCACTCTAAAAGATATATGTACATCATATTTTGGGAAATGTATTGATGTCTTTGTAATATTAAACAGAACAATAAATGGCTTTATATTTTTATATGCTTATAATTAAATCCAATGTATCAATTTAAACGACTTTTTGTGTCGTTCTTATATATATCTTATGCTGTTGATCTTGAAGTAACACGCCCCGGATCCTTATTCCGCTGCGACCCATTTTGGGGGTGTTACAGTGATTAACAATATAACAATATGTGTGTAAATAAATAAAGTAATTACAAAAGTGTAGAGATTATAATGGGCCTTATGAATGAATGAAGATGTGAACCCTAAATCAAAGCCCTGGTTTCTTCAACCTGAAATCCTTTTTATAAACCCTTGATTAAACAAAACCCTAACTTTGAAATACCCTTGAAACACCTTATATAATAACCCTAACAATACTTGTATACTTGTGTTCTTGGAAAAATGAAAACTAAAAATCTTTCTTGTTTATAAACTTGAGCCGTGGGTTTGATAAAACAACAAGAGAGAAATTTGTTTGATTATTTGCTAGTTGTAAGTGTGTGTTTAAGTCTTACATTAGTCATCCTTTTATACTAGAAGTATTAAGCTAAACCACTACACAAACCATGGACTAAGTGTGGTTTTAAGGACAATGTGTAAGAGCCCTCATCCTCCCTAGGAGGAGGGAACGGTTAAAAGAGGGGGAAGGACAAAGAGATTATACAATTTAAGGAAAAATAGTTTTTAGGGTTTACATGATGGATATTAACAAGATGAAGTGACCTTAGTGCAGGTTTAGTGTATTTATTTGTTTGATTTGTTGTAGAACGAGCCCTATGGAGTTTATATGTGTAACAGTGATTTATTTTTTAGGTATTGGGTATAAAAGTGGGTATTTGTTGAAGTATAGATCGGTATAGGTGCTTCCAAACATGCGTAAATGTATTTTATTGCGAAACGTAAACGTTTTACGTAACTGATAAAAAAGGTAAAAAGTCATAAATTGTCTTCGTGATAATTATATAACACTTGCTTGACGTAAACTTTTATTTGTTTGATGACGGTTTACGTTGAATGTTGATTTTTAGTTTACGCGATTTAACTAAACGTTGAAAATTAAAAGTAAATGCGCAAAAGTTTAAAATAAATAGTTGAATATTTATTGACGTAAAATGACGTGAAAATGTAGATTGTTATAGTCTCCCAGTGTTAAAAGAATTTCGTCCCAAAATATGAAGAGTTGTGGATACTCATAATATGTGCTAACCAACTTTGTTATCTTAATGTCTTTAGTTCCTTGTTTAAGAAGACTTTTAGGTTTTGGTGTGAGACGATGTCGACTTCCTATTGTAAAGTGGCGTAAAGGTCTACCTAGTTGCTATGGTTACTAATTTGGTTTTCCTGAGTAGACACGTTTTATGAATACGCACACAAATTTGCTCTTCAATAATATAAGTAGAAAATTGATTTTAACCAAAGTTTTATGGTGACTACTCTCAGCATGGTATGGTCCTTTCCTGAATTATACATAGGTGATCAAGCTATGTATATTTGAGGGCTAACGATGCAATGCTTATTTTCATCAAAATGGTGTTATGTATAAAGACGTATCAAAAAGTTTTATAAGATGAAAAATGATTCACAAGACGGATGTAAGGTTGTTTATAGGATGACAATAAGATGGTTTGCGAGAAAACTGCAAAATGGTTTACAAGACCATAACTGAATAGCTCATGAGGTGATAGTAAAATAATTTATGTGATGAAAAATGGTTTCATAAAGTAAGATCAAAATGATCCATAAGGTGATAGTGTTGATCCCAACTTAAGATCTATTCCTTAACTTGTAAAGGTTAAGTTAATTTGGATAAATCCAAAACAACTATGGTTGAAACTTTGTGAATACTAAAAAGTATGCGGAATCTACTCTTTAATACTTAGAAGAATATTAATGAAACCATAAACTGTATGAACAATGATATTACTGAAAAGATCTAATATTATTATCAATAATACGAGTACTCTGTGTTGTACTAGGGTTTACAACCTTGAAGCTATATATCAAAGACTTCTATGACTATTGTACATTCAACACCATAACCTAAGATCTCATTTTATACACTAAGGAGTCCTTTACAAGATAACTACAAATCTTCTATAATATTAATCGTATATGTATCTTTCTAACTAAATAGAATATACTCTGAATAAGTCAATACATATTACTTCACACGTCTTTATCCCTTTAGCAGTCTTCATCTTCATGCAGCAGTCTTAAGTCCTTCAGTAGTGTTAAGTTAGTACTGGCAGTACTAACTTACTTCTAGCAGTACTAACTAGTTAGTACTAGCAGTTGTAATCTTGAGTAGTACTAACTCTTGGCTTGGCAGTACTAAGTATGAAGACTTTTAATTCCCAATAATCCTCCCCTAAACTTATGATTTACCTTTAAATCATCAAGTTTCTTGAATTAAACCTTATTCTCTAAGAGGATTCTTTCAAACACTTTATCTTCTTGGTCTTTTAGCCTACAAGAATATCTTCCTTAGAAGTTCTCTGGACATCTCATTATCTTGTTTCACCAAGAGCTTTGCAATCAGCATCAATGTAAGAGTTCCTCTTGACAATGGATACTCCTTCTCTACCAGCATGTTGATGTCTATTCCCTTCTCTGTAGACACGTGATGCACTCCACATAAATCATAAAGCTTCCAAGTTAGATCATGAATATGCTTCTGAAGCTTTCATAATTCATCATTTGTATCTGGTTCAAACAATCTCTTCAACTCAACCCATATTTATCTTTCTTTGTCATCTGTTGGTTCTGTTGAATTGAACTTCTCTTTAACTAGACTCCACAGCATCACTAAATCATCTATGTCAAATGCTTTCAGCATATCATCAAAGAATTGGTTTACCTCATTATGATTTCCAACTGATGATCTTCTAGTACATCCTAGTGTCTTTAGTGTAGATCTCCCAGTTAATGATTGGATACTTTGTTTATAAAGCTTCAACATTCATCCCTTGCTCCGGAACTATTATCATCATTTGATGTAGCTCTTCTTGTGATAGTTCATCAACTTCTTTATCTCTTGGTTTTGAGCTTTCTCCAGTCTTTTGCTTCTTAGAACTTTGTTGATCAAGTTCTTCTTCTGCAAATCTTTTTGAGCTTTCAGCTGCTAACTTAGGAATTGCTCTGTCATCTTTACTTTCTATTGGAACAAAAGTTGTACATCCCTTATTGTTGTTTCAAATAAGGTCTTGATCTCATCAAAAGAATAACTTCTCAACTGCTTCAGTGTATAATTTCCCATATTCTTGATATAATTAGACATGTAGAAAACTAGAAGTGGGGTTGAATAGTTTTACCGCTTTTTAATTTAAGGTTTATGTATGTTTGTAAAACTTAGATTCGACTTTTTGTGAATTCAACGCTGCACAATTATGAAAAAATATAAGTTATAATGAAATGATAAAGTAAACAAGAGATAAGAGAGTAAACAACAATCAAACCACAAACGCGAGGATTTTAGTGGTTTCGGTACGGAGCCTTTGCGCCCTATCACTCCCGAGCAACTAATCTTGAGAGTTTTCTTCACTATGTCAACAAACTCCCTTATGGCGGAGAAAACAGTACACAACGTTGCTTACACCGATTTACAACACAAAGCTAGATGTCGAGTTCTAATCTTAGCTAGAACCAATATAACACAACAAAACTTCAGATTGTTGTCTACAAAACTTCCTCACAACGTCCTCCCCTTTCTCAAACTTCACAAATTCTTACAATTCGACCCTTCTTCACTAACTCACAATTCCTCCCAATTCGCACAAACTTCTCACAATTAAAACTTCACTCAAACACTATTTATTAAACTATCTAACACTACTGTTAAATCACACGATTAACTTATGTTAAAAGATCGTTAAGATCTAGCTCTTCTCACACTTCGCAAGATATAAATTTGATTTACAAATATGTGATATGGATGCAACAAGATTGGTATGCACACTAAGGTGTAATACTTCTTTACTTGATGATGGAGTTTTTTTTCTTGCATTGAGGGATTAGAAGCTTGAATCAATTGGAAACAAGCTTTATGATTAATGATAAAGGTTTAGAGAGTTGTATGGGTTGTTTTAGAACAAAAAGAATGATTGGCAAAATGGGTGAGAAAAATGTGGGGAATAGTCAGTATGTAATAAGACCAAACTGGAGGAGCGGGATCTATTGGTCGTCCTTAAATAGGGTGCGGTCTCTTATACTTAAGGGGGCGCCATGTATTTAAGGGGGTCGCCATTTTTGACGCTCCTTTTGTCCTAATCAGGGGAGGTGTTTATGGACTTTTTTAGCCGAATGAGGTTCAAAAATTGGAAAATTAAAATGTTTTATTTTGCATAAAACTTTTTCAAATGGTAATAAAATGTTTTGTGATGTTTATAAAAATGTTTACAATATTTTATAAAAGTTTGAGGTTGAATAAAAATTTTCTTTGATCATAAAATGCATTAAGTATTTATTTATTCATACCTTTAAGTGATGTAAATGTTGAAATGAGAATTTACTCCCAATTACTTGTTTCGTCTTAAATTTTACGTTGAAGTTTTTTATTTTGTGATTATCAAAGTAATGATGTGAAACGCATATTAATAAGGTTTTCGGCAAAATTTACATTTCCTATAACAATCTCCCTTTTTGATGATTACTCAAATTTAAACTCATTAATGTAAAATTATTTTTAAACAAAAGTATTTAGTGAGTTTCATGCCATTTCTCCCCCTTTTTGTAGAATCAAAAAGGCATCATCGAGGATTGCTAGTAAAATCGACGGAATAAGTGTCCCCTTGATGTGTGCTCCCCGCTCATTCGAACCCCCACCCCCCCGGGGCACACAGGATTCGAGCTATGGTTTCTTGGCTACAAAATGGGTTAGAACAATACAAATATTTCTAACATGTAGCAAGGGAAGGAAACATATGGCATAACAACCAAAATGATAATTCATTAAAATTAAAATAGGTGTGTGAAACACACTTCATTATACATAAGGGTAAATAAACATGGCTAATCTTAACATGAAATTTAAAACTACAAAAAGTCCTATAACTAGTAAAGCTATAGGACTTGCTTGCAAAATGGTGGATGATCAATTTATTTGAGAGGTAAAACAAACAGTATGTTTAGTTTGGGGATGATGGGTGGGAGTGCGTGTGCTGATGTTGGTGGTTGTGAGAGCATATGTTCAATATATGAAAACATATATTGAAGTTCATCTCTTAACCAAAATGAGGGTTCGGTTGTGGATACAACAAAGGCATGAGTCACCATGTGATTCAAGTAAATTCCAAGAATAAGATGCTCAATGATAGGTGGTGAAGGTGATGGAGTATCAAATTGGACATCAAGTGGGGTAATTGGGGAAAGAGTGGAGGTGACTGTCATTGATGCATTTTTCTTGAGTTGATGTGGTGGAGAAACTTTGGAGAGGAGTTGTTGGTGGGTTCATGTAACGTTTGGTGAAAGTGAGTTGATGAGGTTGGAGATTTGGGTATGTAATCATGAAGATGATGAAGTGTCTTTGAGTTGATGGTGTTTTGTGAGGGTAGCATTAGGACGCAATAGGTAATGAAATTGGAAGTTTGGGTATCGCGTTTTGTGTCATCTTGGTTTAAATTCCATATACACAATTGGTTTTGGTGGAATGTGTGATTTTTGGTTCTCTTGAAGACTTTGGAAATAAGAGGCTAGTAGGAGGCCATGGAGGTTTCTGGTGGTTGATGATGGATGTGGGAGATGGTAAAAAAAATTTTGGTGTATTTGCTTTTAGAGGGAATTTTATGGGAAAAATTTTGTTTGATAATGGAATGAATTTTGAACAGTTTAGGGTTATTCCAAATTTTGTTCGAGCATTTAGGCAAATATAGTGATACTAGGTAAAAGAAGGGCAAAAGCAGAAAAATGTGTTTTACCGTGAAAATATGGGCGGTCCTTAAATTTAAGGGGGTGCGACCTTTATGAAATTAAGGGGCGCCACTGGTTAGGTTCCAATGGTTTCTCACTGAAAAACAATTTTTCTCAGAATTTTTGTGAGGGTATTTTTGTTTTGTTGGTTTATTTACAGCAAGCCTTATAGAGTTTTATAAGCACATTTAATCATATAACATATAATAAACACATTGAATCATGAAGCCAAAGTGGATAATAGTTGATCTTAATTAAAATCAACCAAGGTTTAAGTCATCATAGCAAACAAGTACTTAAAGATAACCAACACATAAGTCTTTCCGAATATAACGTGTGTTCCACACCAAGTTGTTAATCAACTAAACATAATTATTAAAAATTGTCTTAAAGACTTATTTAGCTATCTAGTTCACTACACTCTATGTCTTTCATTTTTCTTTTGCTAAAACAGTCCCTATTAGTGCCTTTCCAAATGACTTGAAACCTCAGGCATCACCTTATGCATTTGTTGGTTTGGCTGAGCGAGGCGATTTGTCGTTTAAAGTGAGTATCATGGTTTGTTCCGGAGGAGGAGCATTTGAGTTAGTTGGTAGTTGAAGAGGATCTCAAGAGAGTTGAGTAGGTTGTAGGAGATGGAGTACTGCACTAGAAGTGTTCTACATCATCATCATCCTCATCGCATCGTTCATGGATGTGAGATGACGTGCCTTGATGGTGAGAAGATGAAGAAGAGACGGAATGGCGTGCCTTGCCACGATCACTTCGAGGTCGTCGAGTTGTTTTAAGAGCAGGAAGCATGATGATCAACAATGTCATAAATTCCATTGTCGAGATGAGGATATGCTTCCATGATATGTCGATAAAGACGAGTCAAGAACATGCCTATTGGAAGATTGCGGGGGGGGGGGGGGTTGGATTGGCCTCTAGCACATATGTTTTATGACAAGAAGGAAGAAGATTGTATTGTTCTTCGACAACAATCAAAATACAACATAGGGGTGGTTTTGGGGTTGGGGGGTTAGAAGACAAAGCTGAGGAGATGGTCGATGTCCCCGACTCCGAAAATTATCTTCGATGTGTTCTTCCCATTGCTTTATGTCGGGGCTTTAGTTTTTAGTGAGGATTTGATTTGGAGTAGAGTGATAGTTTGGACTCTTAATCCAGGTACGGTCTTACACATTCCATTCAGAGTCGACGAATATCGTCGGGAGTAGGCAAGGTCGGTGGAGTATGTCCTCGGGTTTCTTGTGAATACACCAGAGAGGCAAGGTCCACTCGTTGGTTAAAACGGCTTGACCGTTGTAAGGAATTTTGAGGATTTGACCGAATTGAGCAAGAGTGAGAGTTATAAATTCATGTTGAATCATAAAAGAGATGACAAGATAGCCATATTCATCTGTTTGAACAGTGACTTGACTATAGAAGTTTAGAATAAATCTTAGAACAATCGATTCGTTGATTTTAAAGAGATAATCGAAGCGAATGTTTGTGAAGAGACGCTCGATGTTGTTGGATTTGTAGTAGGCTTGATCAAAACAGACTTCGAGAATGTTGACGATTTTTCAATGGCTTTGTTGAATTTGGGCAATGGTAGGAGATATACGTGCGATTTTGGTACTTTGGGGATGTAGGATTTGTAAGGATACTTATCGGTGTAGTGGCTCTGGGCATTTTGTACCCTAAAAATTTAACAACAACACAGAATGTTATACAACAATATAATAAGTTTTTGAAAAATGACAGATGTGGGACAAGGATTACTTTGACACTAAAAATAACTCCTAAGAAGTGATCCATATGTTCCTTAATTTATTTTTGACTTAATCTCAGATGTCGAAAAATATATATTAGTTATATATTTCAACATCAAGACCTGAAACAACATCACCTATTTATATGAAATTTGTTTAAGCTGTCTCAAAAACCAGTATGTCAAGTATCTATATGTTGATAAGTATAAGTTTATTATTTTAACTTGATAAGAAGTTAAGTGGTGTTGTTTTTATTCAAAAATCGTTTTGTTTTAGACAGGTGAACCAATGCCCCTTTTATTCATACTAATCGCAAATATATCGCAACATATATATGATTATATATCTTGATGACTCTATACAAGGTAGTTTAAGGTTTAACAAGTGACTAAACCTATGGTGATGGTTATTTCGACTTAAAAGTTTATCTAAGAAACTAACCAAACACCCCATTTTTTTGTTAAACATTTTTCTGTTGATTCGAAAAGTATACATTTAGGTATGTCGTTTTTGATGGACAAAATAATGTTGTTTTTAACATGTTTTTGGCATGGATCAACAATGTATAAACTTGTTTAAGATTAGAATAAAAATATATATGTATCTTTTATGAAAATTTTCGAACCAAAATAAATTTATGGACTCAATAGTGTTGTTTGCTTTCAGATCTATCAAGAAGTAGTGTTCGTATATCTCGACTCAGGTATTCATTATTGTATATGGAAATCTAGTAAAATAAAAAGTATGAAAATGATGAAGAACACCCAATTTTGATTGAAAGCAAAATTGGATGAAATCAAATGAAAAGAAAGATGAAAAACTTACAATAGATGTTGTTGATCGATTAGTTAGTGATTACCCCTTGCGAATTTTGGTTAATTGGATGATTTGAAGTTTGATTTTTGAAGGTTTTGGTGAAAATGGTTCGTTCACAGCAGGTGGAAGAGGAAGTAATGAAAAAAGAATGGTTTGGTATGTATTTTTGACTGAAAAGGGTTGTTTGTTTTTCCAGTGGCCGGTCCCCTTAAATAATTAAGGGGGCCGCCCAATTTACACGGCCGGTCCCCTTAATTTTAAGGGGGCCGCCCTCTGAGAAAAAAAAATTCTTCGATTTTTGGCCAGTTTTTGTGAAAATGAATATTGACAATTTTTAATTAACCCTTTGTTTAATTAAAAAATTTCTTTGACTATTTCGGACGAGATAATCAAGACGTCAATTTGAGAGGTGATTTAGAGATGAGTTTTCTTGCAAGGAGGAGGAATTAATTTCTTTGAAAAGAAAATTAATAATTCGATTTGAGCGAGAATGGATAGTGAAAATTATGATAATAGCAGTCGTAGTTGTTTTTTCAGGAAAATCAACAAGTTGATTTCGTGGAGTAGATGATGGTTGACATGGATCCGGACGATCTGTTGGGGTCGATGGGAGTTTGTATCATCCTAGGGGTCAATGTCTTCGCGCGCTAATCCTACTTCTATGTTAATTATTAGCCACTAGCTTGCTCTTCTTCATCTATGTGATTTTGCTACGTGGTCATAGAAGAATTCCATTTTGTATGACTAAAATATACGCGAAAGAATAGTTCATAATGAACTGATCTCTTCAAAGCTAGAAAACCAGCAAATGGTATTTCTAGAGACTATACTATTTTCTAAGAGCTAATTATACTACATCAACATAGTAACACATAGACGTTTACTTATAATCTATACTTTACGAATATGAAAAGTGAAACGTACCTTTGTCTTTAGAATAATCTTCATTAATGTCTTCACAATGTAGACGAAAAAGGCTCATGGGAACCTTATCATGAAATTCTTCAAAAGACAAGGACGATTCGTAAGACAACCATATGAAGAAAGAAAATCATCTCAAAGAAATAAAGATGACATATACGTCCTCTGTTGAGCCTGTGTGGGTGGCTTGTTCCACCTTTCTTCAGCTCTTTTTGAAGCAAAATACTTCTTTCTCTGATTGATAGGCTCTACAAGCATTCTTGCTTGCTCAACTTCAGAGTACTTTTATCTTTCCTCTGCTTGTAACTTCTGTGCTAATTCTTCATCAGCTTCAACTCTAGCTTTTATGTCTTCCCATTCTTCAACATTAAAAGAGCTAGTTGATTCATGTACCCTGACAATCCTCTTCCTCTCTTCTTCCTCAACTTCAGCTTGTAGTCTCGCAGCTGCTTCATAACCAAGTCTTTCTTGTTCTTGTTGCCTTTTTGTCTTGGTCATAGCCGATTCAGACTCTTCCATTATACCTTTACCTTTATCTTTTGTCTTTGTTGCACTCTTTCTAATGTACACTAAACTTTTAGCAGCAATATCATCAACAATAGAAACTCTTATATGAGTGGCAGTACTAATAGCAATACTAGCAAGAGTAACTGATGCACCAGCAGTACTAATAGTTTCTTCAGCAGTAGAAACTTCCTTAGCAGCATTGAAGTCAAAATTAAACTCTGTATCATGTTGTACCAAAAAAATATCAGGATCTTGATCAATTTTAGCAATCTTCCTCCCTTGTTTGGAAGGATCCTCCAAATCTTCTTCATCATCAGATACAACTATTCTTGCCTTTCTTCTTGACTTGATAAGCTTGTCCTTTTTCTCCAACCTCTTCACCTTCTTGATCAGCTTTGTAAAAGCAGCACCATAAACTTTCTTTGTCTGCTGCAAGTCTGTCTCCAAAGCTACAACTCTATCTGATAACTTTGTAACCAAATCCATTAATTCATTGTGTTGCATTCTGCCCTCATCACTTCCAAGTGTGTGACCTCTTAGGAGAGGTGAATCATGTCAATTAATACTAAAAGGACTAATAACGTAAATTATGTAAGATCAAGGATTTGGATTGTAAATACAGAAATAGAAACCTGCTATTTATAGAAACCTGCTATTTATAGAAACCTGCTATTTATAGAAACCTGCTATTTATAGAAACCTGCTATTTATAGAAACCTGCTATTTATAGAAACCTGCTATTTATAGAAACCTGCTATTTTTAGAAAGTCTATTTTTGGGAAGTTTAATTATGGAAACTTATTAAATCAGGAAAGTTATCATTTAATGAAAGTTAATTAAGGAAAGTCTATGTTCGGAAACTTACTATAATTAGAAGCTGCTATTTTTGGAATACCACAAATATAACAAGAAACTAATCATGAAACATATTACTCACGGAATAAGGTTAAACAATGGAAACGTACTACTCCAGGAATCATGCTAAAATATAAAGTTGCTAAAAAAGAAAGTTGCTAAAAAAGAAAGTTACTAAAAATGGAAAGATACCTTAATCATGAACAAGTTAACTATACAAGTCCTTTTAACATTAGATCACGTGAAGTCAGGAGTATTTCCATCTCTTTCCAACCTTCTCTTTCCATTTTTCTTTGCTTGGACTTAAGTACGGATATTCCGTCCTTTCAGTAAGGACATTCTTTCTTTTCATGATTCATCCCCAGAACTGCTATGCTTCCCCATTTTTATGTCTTTTGCCATGATCCCTTACATGTTGATTTCATGACTTATTCTATTGCCCGAGCTATATATATATATGCATGACCATGATTTACATGACTTACCACCTAGTCATGGAGGTACCATGACCGTGACACATGAGGCACCTGTGTCACGACTCTTTCGCGTTGAGATAGATTATCACGCGGCGTCCCTTTTTTCATGTTACCAGATTTATTTCATGATTTGGCCCATTATTATTCAGGTGGCGTATGGGTGATCCTAGTTTACATGGTATACACGTTCATGGTGTGATTGGTTGGTTGGTGTCTCTACATGTACCATTAAAACTGGTAATCTAGATTTTGAAAATGTGTATTTTGTGAGAGAGTTAAAGTTTAATCTCTTTAGTGTCTCACAAATGTGTGATAAAAAGAATAGTGTTCTTTTTAATGACACTGAATGTATTGTTTTATCTCCAAACTTTAAGTTAATTGATGAAAGTCAAGTTTTACTTAGAGTTCCTAGAAAGAACAATATGTATAGTGTTGATTTAAAGAACATAGTTCCTAAAGGAGGTTTAACTTGCCTTTTTGCAAAAGCCACATCTGATGAATCTAAACTTTGGCATAGAAGGCTAGGTCACTTAAATTTTAAAACCATGAATAAATTGGTTAAGGGAAATCTTGTAAGAGGTTTACCTTCCAAACTTTTTGAAAATGATCAAACTTGTGTTGCTTGTCAAAAGGGAAAGCAGCACAGAGCCTCTTGTAAGTCCAAAATAGAGAACTCAATCAGTCTTCCTTTACATTTGTTACATATGGACTTATTTGGTCTAACATTTGTAAAAAGCCTTATGAAGAAAATGTATTGCCTAGTTGTAACAGATGATTACAGTAGGTTAACATGGTTTTTTTTCTTTCTAGCTACTAAGGATGAGACTAGTGCAAGTCTTAAGGTCCTTATAACAAGGATAGAAAATCTAGTAGATCACAAGGTTAAGGTGATTAGATGTGATAATAAGACTAAGTTTAAAAATAGAGAAATGAATCAGTTTTGTGAGATAAAGGGTATTTTAAGACAATTTAGTATAGCCAAAACTCCTTAACAAAATGGAGTTGCTGAGAGGAGGAGTATGACACTAATTGAGGCTACTAGGACTATGCTAGCTGATTCTAAGTTGCCAACTACTTTTTGGGCAGAAGCAGTTAATACTGCTTGCTATGTGCAAAATAGAGTGTTAGTTGTTAAGCCTCATAACAAGACCCCATATGAACTTTTTCATGGTAGAACACGCCACTTTAAGTTTTATGAGACCATTGGTGTCACTGTTAACCCATTCTCAATACCATAGATCACTTAGGTAAATTTGATGGTAAGACTGATGAAGGTTTCTTTGTTAGATACTCTTTGAATAGTAAAGCCTTTATAGTAATTAATAGTAGAACAAGGATAGTGGAAGAAAACTTGCATATAAGGTTTAGTGAGAGTACACCTAATGTTGTAGGTAGTGGACCAGATTGGCTATTTGATATTGATGCACTAACAAGAACAATGAATTATGAGCTAATTGTTGCAAATACACAGTCTAATGGTTTTGTAGGTACAAAAGCAAGTGATAATGCAGGTAATCTAGAAAGGAGACAGAACCTGTCAAAAATTACATTTTACTACCATTATGGACTGCTGATCCACCATATTCTCAAGATCCAAAGAGTTCTCATGATGATTGATCCAAACCTTCAAGTGATGATGGAAAGAAGGTTGATGAAAATCTAAGAAAAGATAGTGAATGTAAAGATCAAGAGAATGAAGATAATGTTAACAGCACTAACACTGTTAATGCTACTGGCATAAATATGATTAATGTTGTTGGTGGAAAAACAAGCATTGAACTTCTAGTTGATCCAAATATTCCTGCTTTGGAAAATTATAGAATATTTGACTTCTCAAGAGATGATGAAGATGACGGTGCAGTGGCTGACATGAACAATTTGGATACTACAATCCAAGTCAGTCCTAATCCAACTACAGGAATTCATAAAGAATCTCTTTGATCAAGTGACTGAAGATTTCAATCAGCTACACAAACAAGAAAGAATGTCAAAGAATTTCGAAGGAACATGGTTTTGTTATACTATTCAACAAAGACAAACTCATAAAGACATTATAAACAACTTGTTTTGCTTGCTTTTTATCAAAAATAAAAAAAACAATATAGAGAAACCGAAAAAAAAAAAAAAGAGAAAAAAAAAAAAAAAAACAAATAAAAATTAAAAAAAAAAAATAGAAAAAAAGAAAAAAAAAAAAAATAAACAAAAACAAAACTGACATAAAAAAAAAAAAAATAAAATCAAATAAATAAAAATAAGGAAAAAAAAAAAAAATAAAAAAAAAAAATAAAAAAAAAAAATAAAAAAAAAACAAAAAAAAAAAAATAAAGAAAAAAAGAAAAAAAAAAAAAAAATAAAATAAAACGTCAAAAACCCCCCCCCCATCTCCCCCGCCACCCTCCCACCCACCCCCGCGCAACACCCCCCATCCCCCCTTCCCACCCCCACCCACCCCAACTCCACCACCCATCACCCCCCCCCCCTCCCCCCACCCCCCCCCCCCAACCCCAACCACCGTCCCCCCCCCCCCCCACCCCCCCCGCCCTCCCCCCCTACCCACCCCACCCCTCCCCTTCCCCCCACCCCCCAACCTCCCCTCCCCACCACTCACCTGCACCCTGACCCTCCCCCCCCCCCTCCCCCCACACCCCCCTGCCCCCGCCGCTACCCCCTCCCCCCCCCCCCAGCCCCCCCCACAGCCCCCCCCACACGCACTCCACCACCGCTCCCCCCCCCCCCCCAAACCCCCCCCCCCCCCCCACACCACCCCCTCGTCACCCCCCCCCCCACTCCGGCCACCACCCCCCCCCACTCACCACCCCCCCCCACATACTCCCCTACCATACCCCCCCCCCCCACCCCAACCCCCGCCCCACCCCGCCAACACCACGCACACCTCACACTCTCCCTCCCCCCACCCCCCCCACCCCCCCAACCCCGCCCGTCATCTCCACACCCACCCCCCCCCCCATCTACACCCCCCCCACCACCCCCCCACCCCCACCCACCCCCCTCCCCCCCCCCCGTCCCCCCCCCCCCCACATGCCCCCCCCCACCCACCCTCCACCCCCCCCGCACCCACCCCCCCGTAACCCACCCCCCCCACCACACACCTCCCCCCCCCATCCCCCCCCGCCACACCCACACCCAGACCCCCCACACACTCCCCCCCCCACCACCCCCCGCGCCCAATCCCCCCCCACCCTCCTCCCCGCGCCACCCCCCCCCTAACCCCCTTCCCCACCCCCCTCACCCCCCACCCACCCCCCTCCCCCCCCCCCCCCTACCTCAACCAACCCCCACCCCTCCCATCTGTGTCCCCCCTCACTTAGACAATTTAGTATAGCTAAAACTCCTTAACAAAACAGAGTTACTGAGAGGAGGAATAGAACACTAATTGAGGCTGCTAGGACTATGCTAACTGATTCTAAGTTGCCAACTACTTTTTAGGCAGAAGCAGTTAATACTGCTTGCAATGTGCAAAATAGAGTATTAGTAGTTAAGCCTCATAACAAGACCCTATATGAACTTTTTATGGTAGAACACCAACTTTAAGTTTTATGAGACCATTTGGGTGTCCTATTACCATTCTCAATACCATAGATCACTTAGGCAAATTTGATGGTAAGGCTGATGAAGGTTTCTTTGTTGGATACTCTTTGAATAGTAAAGCCTTTAGAGTATTCAATAGTAGAACAAGGATAGTGGAAGAAAACTTGCATCATAGGTTTAGTGAAAGTACATCTAATGTTGTAGGTAGTGGACCAGATTGGCTATTTGATATTGACACATTAACAAAAACAATGAATTATGAGCCGATTGTTATAGGTAGACAGTCTAATGGTTTTGCAGGTACAAAAGCAAGTGATAATGCAGGTCAATCTAGAAAGGAGACAGAACCTGTTAAAGATTACATTTTGCTACCATTATAGACTACTGACCCACCATATTCCCAAGATCAAAAAAGTTCTCATGATGATGGATCCAAACCTTCAAGTAATGATGGCAAGAAGATTGATGAAGATACAAGAAAAGATAGTAAATGTAAAGATCAAGAGAAGGAAGATAATGTTAACAACACTAACAATGTTAATACTGTTAGTTCAACTGTTAATGCTGCTGGCATAAATGAGGTTAATGCTGTTGGTGGAAAAACAAGCATTGAACTTCTATTTGATCCAAATATGCATGCTTTGGAAGATGATAGCATATTTGACTTCTCAAGAGATGATGAAGATGATGGTGCAGTGGCTGACATGAACAATTTGGATACAACAATCCAAGTCAGTCCTAATCCAACTACAAGAATTCATAAAGATCATCCTCTTGATCAAGTGATTGGAGATTTGCAATCAGCTACACAAACAAGAAAGATGTCAAAGAATTTGGAGGAACATGGGTTTGTTAGTACTATTCTACAAAGAACAAACCATAAAGACCTTCAAAATTGCTTGTTTGCTTGTTTTTTATCACAGGAAGAACCCAAAAAGGTAATTCATGCATTGAAGGATCCAAGCTGGATAGAAGCTATGCAGGAAGAGCTTCTACAATTCAAGTTACAAGAAGTTTAGACTTTAGTGGATTTACCAAATAGAAAAAGGGCTATAGGCTCTAAATGGGTTTTCAGGAATAAAAAGGATGAAAGGGGAATTGTGATAAGAAATAAAACCATATTGGTTCATCAAGGGTACACGCAAGAAGAAAGGATTGACTATGATGAAGTCTTTACTCCTGTTGCAAGAATTGAAGCAATTAGGCTATTTTTAGCTTATGCTTCATTTAAAGATTTTGTGGTGTATCAAATGGATGTAAAAAGTGCTTTTATCTATAGGAAGATTGAAGAAGAGGTGTATGTATGTCAACCACTAGGATTTGAAGATCTAGACTTTCCTGATAGAGTATCATGGTTGAAAAAGCACTGTATGGAATACATCAAGCTCCTAGAGCTTGGTATGAAACCTTGTCAGCATATCCGTTGGATAATGGGTTTCAAAGAGGGAAAATTAACAAGACCTTATTCATCAAAAAGCACAAAGTTGATATTTTACTGGTCCAAGTTTATATCGATGATATCATCTTTGGTTCAACAAAGAAGGAGCTATGCATTTCATTTGAGAAGTTGATGCATGAGAAATTTTAGACGAGTTCTATAGGAGAACTTACATTCTTCTTAGGATTAAAAGTGAAGCAGAAGAAGGATGGCATATTTGTTAGTCAAGATAAATATGTTGCTGAAATTTTAAAGAAATTTGGGTTTACAGAAGTCAAGACTGCAAGCACACCAATGGAAACTCAAAAGCCTCTGCTTAAGGATGAAGATGGTGAAGAAGTGGATGTTCATATGTATAGGTCAATGATTGGTTCATTGATGTATCTTACATCTTCAAGACCTGACATCATGTTTGCAGTGTGTGCCTGTGCTAGATACCAAGTTAATATAAAGGTTTCACATATTCATGCTGTGAAAAGGATTTTTAGGTACTTAAAAGGTCAACCAAAATTGAGCCTTTGATATCCAAAAGATTCTCCTTTTGATTTGGTAGCATACACCGATAGTGATTATGTTGGAGCAAGCTTGGATATGAAGTCTACAACAGGAGGTTGTTAATTCCTTAGATGTAGATTAATATCATGGCAGTGCAAGAAACAAACAGTGGTTGTAAATTCCATAACAGAAGCTGAGTATGTGGCTGCTTTAAGTTGCTGTGGACAAGTGCTTTGGATTCAGAATCAACTACTTGATTATGGGTACAATTTTATGCATACCAAGATCTTTATTGACAATAATAGTACTATTTGCATAATTAAAAATCCTGTTTTTTATTCAAAAACAAAGCATATAGAGATCAGACATCATTTTATTAGAGATTGTAATGAAAAGAAATTGATTCAAATGGTTAAAATCCATACTGACAAGAATGTTGCAGATTTGCTTACAAAATCTTTTGATGTAAGTAGATTTCAATATTTGATTGCTAGTATTGGAATGCAAAATCTTTAAAGCCTTTTATCTCTTTATGTTTTTGTAGAGTTTTGTATGAATTAGTACTGTAATTCATGTCATTAAAAGTTTAGGCTGTTAAGTATCATTAGTACTGCTGGTTATACTTAATACTGCTGAGTTTCCACTATTAGTTATACTTAATACTATTAGGTATAATTAATGCTGTGATAATTGCTATGGCTTGTGTTTTCTTAGTTTTTGGGCTAACATTTTGCAGGAAAAGCAAAGAAAAGTGTTAGACTTATGATGGGAAAGCTGTTTGGAATGGAATTGAAGTTAATACTGGTGACTCAAAGTTAATATTGTTAGGCATAACTTACTACTGATGAGTTACTACTGTTGGGTTGTTAAAGTTTGCAGATACTCATAATATGGTCACATTTTTGTCTAAACCCACAGAGAGTGATGGGTTTGAACAAATTGTGGATTTTTTGAACGCACACCCTATAAGGTATGCATTAACGATTAATCTTACTATATATATTTCTT
>BQNB010009755.1:3078-82041 GCA_026074375.1 Tanacetum coccineum
TATCTCATTTTTAATTTCATCCATAATTGGCAACTATTATTTTCTTTTGATTAATTCGTTAATTACATTTTTTTTGTTTATAATTATATATAATTTTTTTTCATACAAATTTATTATAAGATTGTAATTCTATTTTATGTAATTAAATAATAATTTTTATTTGTATATAACTAATTTTTCATTTATTTAAATTTATTTATTTTATCTTTAATTTATAAATGATTTTTATATTCTCACAAATTTGTTTTTTAATTTTTTAAATAATATGCTTAGAAATACATTATTATAAATACAATTTTGGGTAATTATATTTTTTGTAGTATTTATATACAACTTTTTATATTCATTATCAGTTTTTTTTGGACGGTTCATTATTAGTTAATTAGTTTAGATCTGTAATGTAAAATGAAAGGGTAGTAATTTACTTTTATACAATTACCAAGGGTTTGTAGATTTCTTACAAATAAAAAGATATGTGTGATGGATGTGTTTTAAAATTATATTTGTAAAGCTTGAATTAACTTTATTGTGTTAATTTAATTAACTATATTAAAAATAAAATTATATTTTCATTAGTAGATACGTTTTTTAATTTTAAAAAACACACAACTTTAGGATTTTTTTTATTTGTTAATATACAACTCTATAAAAACTTTTTTTATTTAATTTTGTTGGCTCATAACTTTATTTCTTGAAAGCAATTATGATAATAACAAGTCACAAGATATTATGCGACTAAGAGAAAAAGCATTTTTTTTTAATTTTTCGATTCGAAACATATTTCTTTTTGATGATATTTAATAAATTAGTTTAACAATTTTCTTTTCTGCAGATAATTATGTAAAACCAAAAAATATGAAGATAGAATGACGAAGAAAAAAATTCAAGTTATGAAAAATATATATACAAGTTCGAATGAATTTCAAACAAGGAGAATATCAAAAAAGTGTTAAATGAACAAAGAACCAATTTATTAATGATGTGAAGGATCTGTTTTAGAGGTTTCATATAATAAGGGTGTATCTAAATATATTTACCCAAATAATGAATCGTTTTAAGTTTTCATCTATAAAGTTGTTCTAAAAAGCATTTGGCAACTCTATGTAATTTTCCTAGTATGTCAATGGTACATGAAATAAGTTTAACAATTAAAACTAGGGGATCTCCAAGTCAACTTTGATGTTTTTTTCTATGAGATGTCAATTGAGCAACGTGAATTTGTTTCAAATATAGACATTCAGCACTATAGACGTTCAAGTTGAAAGTTTTTTAATTATTTTTTACCCGTATATAGACTTGGTTTTAAAGTTGTTGAGAGTTTTGATGATCTTGATATGTGTTTAAAGTTGAATAACGGAGACATAAAAATACAAAGAGAGACTGTTAATAAAATTATGGGATTTCCTTTGGGTGATAAAAAAATTGATCTCATAAAGAGAGTAAAAACAACAAACCCCTATCATACATTTATGGAGAAACCAGTTCAGTCGATATTGAAATTCAAAAGAAATAAATATCCGTGTTTCTGAAGTTGTTAATAAGATATTGGATAATGGTAATGTTGATAGGATGTTTGTGTTAAATTTTTTGTTTGTTGTTTCAAGTTGTCTTTGCTTACCATCGTGCGTAGCTTGTCAAAAAAAATACTTTCATTTGTTTCAGAGTTTGATGTAGATATCAAAAAACTCGATTGGTGTTTTTATCTTTTAGATTGTTTAAAAGATACTCCCTCCGTCCCATATTAAGTGTCCACAATGGAATCTTTTAAGTCTTTTTTCATCAACTATTTTTAAATGGTATGATTTTTTATATTTTTGTATTGTGTATATATATATATATATATATATATATATATATATATATATATATATATATATACATACATATATATATACATACATATATATATATACATACATATATCTTTTTTGTATTTAATAATTTTTCTATTATTTCAGCTTTTGTATGCTGAAGCAATCTGTAAACAGCAAAACAAAACATGACCAGATGCTCCAGCAATTGAATATTGGACTACGGATTTGCTATATGATTTTTAAAAAGCAGATAGATTGTTAAACAAAGGTGATTTTATCATTCATTTTTAATACAATTCTAATATTACATGTTTTTAATTAATTTATGGTTTTTTAAATAAGGTTTAATCAGAAGGTGAATCAGCTGTTACAAAGAATAAAGGTCTAAAAAGTTATGATTGGAGTCATAATAATCTAAAAAAAATGTTATAACAACTCCTTCAAAGGTTTGTTTAAACATTTAACCTTTGTTCTCATATATCAAATTATATTTATCTTTTCATATTTTTTATTAGAATGAGAATTCTAAAAAGCTACGTGATGTAAATGTACCTTCTACCGATACAACTGTTACAAATCAAGCTGCTGGAAAAAATATGGCAAACGTTGTTGTTTAGGTAGAACTGTTGATCAGGAGTTTGATGAATTAAATAGAGATATTAATCATGTAGCTGAATTACGGGTAGAATGTTTTTCCTCAAGAGTTAATCAATATCAGCCCTAAGGGACTATGTCACACCTCGCTAAAGCGGAAACATGAGGTGCGACATATCAATAAGCATCACAAAAGATGATAGATAAAACACCATACACGATTAGATTAAAATACAAATTATCCGAGTTACAATAGTCCCGAACACAAGTTTAAAAGTACATGATACAAGAAAGTTGGTCTTTCATCCGAACATGACACTTCCAAAAGATGCAAGTTTTTTTTTCCAAAGACCATGACATTTATGTAAATGTCTAAATGTAGAGTACTAAGTTTCCACTTTCGAAATGTCATATGAAAAGCATGATAAAAACAGTCAACTATTAAAAATAGTTGGTGAGCTCACCAGAATATGTACGCAAAATGTATTTTTAAAAATGATGATGTCCAAAACAACTCAAGAATCTAAAACGACTCAAGTTTACAAAGACAGTTCCCATTACCTAAAGTAACGTAACACAAATCAATATATGTATGCTATAGTGTTGATGCGAGGTCACTATTTAAACGAATCTGCCGCATCCAAAATCCAATAACAACATAATCTGCTAGTGTGGCAAAGCCAACACTAAATATACGTAACGCTACTAGCTGTCATACACGATGACACTAGACTCATGTTATTTCACTATTAGACCTCGTGAACAATGACATTAGTCTAAGTGCTTTAGTACTATGCACCCTCGCATCAAGGGGTGAGGACTAGAAAATCCTAGTAGCGTTGTCCATAAGTACTAACGTCTTGTCCTGGACATCTCTAGAGTTGAGCTAAAAGTAGTGTGGTTTACCATCAAGCATCAAACAAGCAATACATACCAAAAACATATTTTTAAATCACTTCCATAAGTTCAAACGATTTCAAAGTTCAATACATTCCAAATACGTTCGATATTCAAATACGTTCGAAAGTTTCGAGTACATAAAAGTACTAACATGGGAATGTAAGTATAACCTATCATGCTTTCCACCCTAAAAAATTTAAAACATGTAAAAAGAGGGGCCGTGAGAAACTCACCTCAAAAGTTAGAGCCAGTACGATAATTCCCAATAAATCACAAACAGGTAGGCAACTCAACGGACTTGCAACCTTCTACCCGAGGTCTAAGGTAAGTAAATATACCTAATTAGATCCTATACGATATGCTCTGATAATATAAATGTTCATTAATTAGGTCTCATGTTTACTTTGGTTTTCAATGTTTACTTTTTAACACTTCATATAAAATCATAAAATGTCCCGGTTTTCCCATCACTTCAAGTTTATAATTGACCAAGTAAAAATCATTTTTGGTTAAAATCCTTTATACACCTCATAATACCATGTGTCTAGTGTGTCTAAAATTAATTTCAAAGTCTCCCTATGATTTTAACTTACCCAAATGGTTCATACTCCCATTTTTACCCAAATCTGGAGACTTTTTGTATTTCATTAAACTGAGTACTTTAAATTATGAGTTTGGTTTTAGGCTTCTAGGAACCTTTTATTAACATGTTATACTAGTCAAAAATCAAATTTTAGCTATAGAAGTGCTTCCATTAGTGATTTATGACCTTTACAAAGTGAGTGTTCAAAACAGTCCAATTGACAACCCAATTTATTTCAAACCAAAAGGTGACCAGATACCCTATTGTAAAATGACCTCTGGGACTTTTTAGTCAACTCATTAACTTAAGTTTGAGAGGTGGAATGGGTCAATTTGATGCAAGTATGTCCAAGTTATACCCATTTAAAGTTAAATAATTTTCTACTCAAGTAAACTTTTCATATTTTATTTTTCACTCAACCCACTCACATGTACCCATAACAAAGCTTCTCACTAAAGGAAAAAAATGTATAAAAATTACATGAATATACACAACATCCAGAGGTGTTTTGAGATTCAAAGAGCAAAGTATGAATATTTTATAGATATTTCAAATCTAAAAGTCAAATCTGCCAAATAAGAGTAATTTCTGCACACGAATCTTGCATAATTATTTTGAAAATGTTAAGCACCTTTACTGATTTTGGATCAAACTAAAAAGTTGTATCTCTCTCTCTTTTATTTAAGTTGTAAAAGAAGAACCAGCCATAACTCAAGAAAATGAGTAAGTTATGACTGTTTTAGTGAGACATACAATTTCAAACAGCCTACTATTTTAAGATTGATCAACTTTGCATGCATTTTTTTTCTTTATTTAGAACGGATTTTTTTTTACAAAGTGTAGGTACCATTTCTAACATCATTTTAGTGTCATAAAATGTTATCACAATCAAGATTTCATTTGGTTAAAAGTATATATGAAAATGTGCAAGAAAGGTGTACAAAAATTAGGGTTTGAAGCTTCTTGGTGCATGATCAACACAAGTTGTCTTGCATCAAAGGTTTTTACCTTGATACTTGAATAAGATAAGTAATATGACTTGGGGCTTAGATGAATGAGTTATTAGATGAAAGCTTTTTGATGATTTCTTGCTAAAAACCCTTACACACAAGTATCTAACCTACCCTTTTGTAATATTTTCTTAAACTTAACTTGAAAAACTAGCAATGTGGTGGTGTTTGGTGGTTATTGTTGTTCAAGGAGAGGGAAGAAGAGGGAGGAGGGCTGAGTTTCCTAGAGAGAAATGTGTGTTATTTTGCATGTATAAATGAGGTAGATAATGTGTTGTGAGATTTATATATGAATGGTGATTAAGTGACATGTGTTACCAGGCTTAACATGTGTTAGTGATGTGTAAATGCGTAAGTAGGTGGTGTCATAAGATTAACTATGCTAAGTGTAAAATGGATATGATTAGAAGAGTGTGTATTAGTTTTAGTTTAGTAGGTAGATTACACCTTAAAATGTCTTAAGTATAGACTATAAACGAATAAATACGTAGGTGAAAATACCGGGTTATACCTAAAAAGATGTATACGTAAAAATAGATGATAACATCAAATACTTTCTACCTTTTTATATCAAAATCCCTCATTAAACGATCATAATTGTTTATTTATGGTTAGAATATGTACTTAATGGCCTTATATTTCATTTACAGGAAAATATGAACGTTGGAGCAGAAAGACTCAGGAATTAAACATATAAAGGGAAGATGTTAAGGTGCCAAGACATAACTACGGCGTAGTTGCCACATTGAACTACTCCGTACTTCATAAGAAGACCCAAACAATCCTAGAAGCACTTATGGTGTAGTTGCCCCGTTACAACTACGCCGTAGTTATCAATAATTTCCAAGAAGTAAAGTCTAGTCACAACTACGACGTAGTTGGCCACTTCAACTACGCCGTAGTTACCTTTTGCCTACAAATGGAAAGTCTTAATCAGCAGAACTACGGCGTAGTTGGCTACTTACAACTACGTCGTAGTTATCACAAATATTATATATATTCAAAGAATTTCGTTCATTGAGGCATCTCTCCATTCCTAGAGCCCTAACTAAGGTTTGGATAACCCATTCTTATCCACTTAAAGCTGGAAACAAGACAGGAAGAAGAAGAAGCTAGTTGATTTGTTATATGAGTAGGTTTGGTCATTGAGATGTCATGGACATGTTACCCATGCTTTCATCTCATTGTACTAAATCCAAACATGTTTTTATCAATTATTATACTATTCTTGTTTTAATCTCTTTGGTTTCTCTACTCTTTTTGTTATCAATTTGGTTTCCTGAATAACTTGTTTAATGTGTTGCTGATTCCTGGTTTGGTCTATAAGTTAAGGTTGTGAGAATACTTTGCAGTAAGGTAACCACTGACCCTTAGTGTCCTCTATTGATTATGCATTACCAATTTCTATTGGTTGTTTTGCCTATTCCCATTAGGTGTTCCCTTAGTCTTAAAACCAGGACATGATCTTCATCATTATTGACAAATGCCCCTTTTTGAATAAGGTGTGATTTAGGCCCTCACTCCTAAAGGGAGCGAGCTTTTATTATGGGATCTAGCCATGATATTAGGCGTGTCACACAACTGAGTCTTAATTTTCACCTTAGACTTAATTGGCATACTATTTAGAGAAACTAATCACTGTAAACTAAGAACAAGTAAATTCCCTTTGCGGGTTCATTCAACTTAGGAATCATAGGTTAGGCAAGGATGCGTTTTCAAGCCTAGTGAAACCTCAGGAAAATATGTTGGTAACATTGCACCTTAGAGTAGGAATCCACAGGATTATTACAAGGATAGTATTCCTTCACTACACACGATCGGGTTCTCAATCTAAAAATCCTTAAAATATGTCTTACTTCACTAATAAACTGCTCTTGGGATGGCCTTGGATTTACCAATCCTGCACTACACACGATCGGGTTCTCTGCCCGTTAGTGCGTTGTAGACCTTAGGTAATCGAGTTTTATAAATTTAAAATTTTTTAAATTAATTTAAACGATTAATACGCATCAATAGACTAAGTTTTTAAATGTGGTGACACTAACTATTTAGAATATCTTGAGCATATCGTTGGTCGTTAAGACTGTTAACTAGGATCATTAGGTTGAAGGTGCGTTTGAATAACTAGGGTTCTTAATAAAATAAGCATTTTGCAATTTAAAATGATACGACCATATAAGTGTGACACAACAAATAAATAGAAGAGTCAAAATGTCATATGTTTGCTATCGGTTATTGACCTCAAAATAGGCGGTTGTTATAGTATTCCCTCGTTAAATGAAATTCCGTCCTGGAATTCAGTTGTTCGTCTTAAGACGTAGCACTCGCGAAAAGGCGCGGATACTTGCGCTTCATCTCGTCTTCTCGTTTCCAAGTAAATCCTGGTCCTCGCAGGGAGTTCCAACGAACTTTTATGATGGGAATGCGACTTTGCTTCAGCTTCTTGACCTCACGATCCATGATTTTAATCGGTTTTGTTAATACAAATATTCGCGCAAAAACGATATTTATATTTAATGATCTTCATGTTTTGATAATAACAAATATAATGTCATACTACGTAAAAGTTTACGTAAACAAGTTATTTAGTCGAAAGTTTACTTGACGACGACTAATCAACTTTAGGGTATGAAATTTGACATTATTAGCATAGTTAATGAACAAATAAAAATATTTCATTTTGACATAAATGTTTTTCTAATCAATGATTTAACTTACTCATGATCTAATTATAAGCTTGTTTTATTCAATCATATAGACCCAAAATTGGATTACCATTAAGTGGAAAACAATCTTTCAATCTTTCCCCAAAAAATTTAGAAAATATTTCTTTATTCATGTTAAGAAATATTTTCTTCTAGAGGAATCTATTAAACTAGTTTTAATAAGTACAAAACAATATTTTGTATAGATTTGGGGTTAATCACTAAATGACAATTTTTGTCCTAGCTTCTCCTACGGATCCACCAAATGCACTGCACGGATCCAGGGGATGGTGGATCTGCGGGTCGTACGTCTTGTTCCCCTGGGACAGGATTTGAAATTCAAATGGTTGCCTATAAATACCAACCTCACTCATTCATTTCAAACAACTCTTGACAAATATTTTTCTTATATATATTTTATCTTTTACATATTCTTTGATCATTATACTTGTTACATAATCCATAACAAGTGATCAACTCATTCCACTCTTTAGTGAAGAACACTCAAGAAGACGTCAAGCTTCAAGTGTTATTAGTTTAGTTGTGTCATCACGTTTGAGATAATCATTCATCTTGTATATCTTGTGTTGTGTGTTGTGTGTATCATATGTGTATAATAGGTTAGTATTTAGGCCTCAAAATACATAGTATGTTAGATTGGTTCTATCTCGAAGTAGAACTCGGTATTTAGCTTAGTACCGATAAAAGTGTAAGCAACGTGTACGGTTTTCTCCACCTCAAGGGAGCTTGTTGACATAGTGAAGATAACTCTCAAGTTGGGTACTTGGGGAGTGGAGTAGGGCGAAGAGGTGCTTCGTAGCTGAACCACTATAAATCATTGTGTCATCGGTTTGATCTTTCTTATCCTTACTTGCTTATATGTTGTTGTTAGTTTATTTATTTATTGCATCGCTATCATATACACTTGTGTATATCTCTTGAATTCACATAAGTCAACAATCTAAGTTTTAATTTTAAAACGGTAAAAACTATTCAACCCCCACTCCTTTCTAGTTACCACAATTGGTATCAGGAGACAAGGTCACCCAATATCTTTAACGTATATTGTACATTAAAGCTTGAATCGATCTATGGATTCGGATAAATATCTAGAAGGTAAAATCTATGTAAAGACCACCTCTTTTTGAAAGTGATCATTTTATTTATTGAAAAAATAGATTTGAAACTTATGTGAAAGCAAAAGATTTAGATCTTTGGCATATTATCTTGAATGGTGATTTTCCACCGTGTTGCAAAATGAAGTATCCTAGTTTTAGAGGGTTGTTCCTATGTGATGAACGATCCGATGATCTTAAAAGAAACTTGCTAAAAATAAGTAAGAAGCTTAAAATGGTTCTTTACAATGCTTTACTAAAAAGGAATACAAAAGAATTTTTATACTGTAAACGGCTACTAAAGATTTGGGAAAATCGTTGTTAATCACACATCAAGGTAATAGCCAAGTAAAGGATAATAAAATTGATCTTCTTGTTCAACAATATGAACAATTTACTATCCTTGAAGAAGAATCTATTGATAGCGGTTTTGTAGAGTTACACTATTATACTAGTCTTAAAGCTCTTGTTGAAGGTTTTCTAGCAAGAACTATGTTAGGAAGTTTTTGGGCTCTACATCCTAATGGAAGAAAAGGTCGTGGCGATGAAGATCGAAAAGATTTTCATCACTAGCTCTAGACAAGCTTATCGACAATCTACAAGTTACATGGAGTTGTCATGAAAGGATTCCGAAATTATAAAGACAAAAGGAACGAATTAAGTCCATCACCTTGAAAGCTAAGAAAGAGTCTAGTGATGATGAAAACGTTTCAAATAAGAAGCGATGACGACGAATATGCATGGTTCGTATGGGAACTTTAAAAAGTTCTTTTAAAAGAAAAGGTAAATTTGTTAGGCAACCAAGAGAAGAAAAGAAATCATTCCGACAAATATATAAGAAGAAAGGAAAGAGTGACCGCAAATGTTTTAGATGTGGTAGAATATTTTGTTTTTTTACGGTATTTCTTCTACTTTTACGTGATCCAAAATCAATCTCCATTGGCGATTGTCAAAGCCATCTCGCAACAAAGATCAAAGGCCTTTATTGGAGGATATTGAGCGATAGCGATGAATTGACGCCGAAGACAAAACAAACAACAGAAACTTGTCTCATGGCTCACATCGTCTTATGTGGTAACTCTTTAACTCTTCTTCAATATAGTGATAAATGATCTTCTTTGATAATTGATTAATATGCAAAATGAATACGATTTGCTTATGTGAAATCAGCTTAAACATCAATAACAAGAATAAAATTTTGAAAACTAAAAGAGATCTTTTTGAAAAAGAAATTTTAGAAACTAAATGAGAAATTAAGAAACTTGAGAGAAGTTAAAAGAATATTCGAAGTGCGGGTGTAAGTCATGTGATGGAACTTAAATCAGAAAAAGCCAAACTTAAGAAACTCAAGTCTTAAATATGTTAATTTGATATACGTGCTAATACAATTAGAGAAAGATTAGTTATCTAAAGTCATCTAGTTGTAAAATAGGTCTTAGGATTGATAATAGTAAAGCATTAACTTGGCGGTACTAAATTTATGAGTTTCGATTGGAATCATCCGCTGATAAACTGCGACGGACGGATCCACCAATATTAGGGCACGGATCCACCATGCCTGGATCGTGAGTCGACAACGACGGACCAAAAAGGAACATAAAACGGTTTTTTTGTTCCACCTTGTACTATAGATCGGATTTTGTTATTAATAGAAAGAAAAACTAATACATATATAGACTTGATATGTCAAAGAAAACAGTTTTTTTAAAAACATCACCTCAAAAGCGGGATAGGTTTATGTCAAAACTGAGGTTCTAGATAAAAAACTCCCTGCCAACCTAGAGAAAAAATTTCTTATCAACCAAGATACAAACTCTCCTTCAATCAAGGAGCAAACTCTAGACACCAATCTATCAAAAACTTCTATCTATGAATCGGAACAACCAACAAATACAAGCTTTGTAACATATATGGGAGATTGTATCCATTTATTATCCAAATCATTTACAAACCAATGCAGGATGTACAACACTAACATTTTCGGACCATGAGATATTGGGGACAAATGCTTGATTTTTTTTTCTTGCAATAGGTTTGATTGTGAACATGCTTGGAACCGGATGAATGGATCAAAGATAGTGGTTGCTCCAAACATATGATCGGTAACAAGAATTTATTCTCTACCTACAAAGCATATGATGGTGGTAACATTATTTTTGGAAGTAACTTAAAAGGAAAGATCATAGGCAAAGGTACGATCTTTAATGACTCTCTCACCATATCTAAAGTTGAACCACGTAGATAACTTTAGCTTTAATATACTAGTGTTGGTTTGTCATATTTGTAACAATAAAGTGTCAAGTATTATTTCACGGATGAAGGTTAGTGAAATAATTAAAGGATGGTAAAATCAATAGGAAATGGAATTAGGAAAAAAGGTCTATAGTAATGAAATAGGAATTAACGTCTCAAGAAAATTTTTGTCTCGCCACGGTAGTGGATAATTCTACGTTATGGCATAGAAGACTTGGTCACGCTAATATGCGTTTAATTCAATCATTGTCATCTAAGGAACTAGTTAGAAACTTACCTAAGCTAAAATATGATAAACATTTTTGTGATGCTTGCAAATGTAGAGCAAGCTCATGCAAGTCAATAAAGCTTCAAAATTATGTTTCCACTAAAAGATGTTTAGAACTATTACATATGGAATTGTTTGGTCCATCGGTAATTAAAAGTTATGGAGGTAATTCATACACCTTAGTTGTAGTAGATGATTACTCTAAGTATACATGGACTAGATTTCTAAAGACTAAAAATGAAGCTTTTGAGAAATTTGAAATATTAAGTAGGAAGATCAAACCATAGGTAGTTCTATAATAGCTATTAGAATGGATCATGGTCAAGAATTTGATAATGAGGTACAATTTGGAAACTATTGTGATGCACAAGGCATTACTCATAACTTCTCGGCTCCACGTACTCCACAATCAAATGGGGTAGTAGAAATAAAGAATAGGACATTACAAGAGATGTCTAGGACCATGCTTAATGAACAATCAATTTCACAAAAGTTTTTGGTGTAATGCCATTGATACGGTAAATTTTATTCAATTAGAAATATTAATTCGTCCAATACTAGGAAAAAACCATGTATGAAATTTTGATGGTAGGAAACCCTCTTATAGAACATTTCTAAGTTGGTTTGAATGCAAGTGCTTCATATTTTAAAATTCTAAAGAATTATTTAACCAGTTTGACCCAAAAGGTCATAACGAACTGTGTTTTTCTAGGGTATTTCAAATAGTAAAGCTTATGTAGCATTAAATAAAACACTCTATGAAAACGTTGAAGAATAACTCAAGTGACATTCAATGAAAGTCTCCTCCTACTAATATTATCTTGGTTGATGATGATGTTGGTGAAAATAGAAGCTATTAAAAGAGATACTCAAAGTAGTAAATAATATTAATGAAGGAAGATGAGTCAATAGAGTTTCCGAGGTTGACGAAATTGTTTAACATTAAGGAGTCAAGAATCATCCACTAGATAAGTATAGGTGAATCCTTAATCAAAGAAAATTAAGATCTCAAGCCCAAAATTCATAGCATTTCTTTTGTTTTATATCTACTATAGACCAAAAAAAATATTATGAGGCTTTTAAAAGATTGAAGTTGAGTTGTAGCTATGCAAGGAAGGAACTAACAATTTGTAGCTAATGATATTTGGAATTAGTCCCATTTCCTATAAGTCAGTCCATCCTTGAAAACAAAATGGTCTTTTAGAATAAATTAGATAAAAACGTATAGTATCTCGAATATGGCTAGATTAGTGGACAGGATATATATCAAGAGAAGGTATAGATTATGATGAAACATTATGCTCTGGTCAGCTAGGATTGAGGTCAATTAGAATTCTTTCTTGCCTATTGCTTATGCAAATGATTTTAAACTTTAATCAAATGGATGTAAAAATGTGCTTTTCTAAACGGTTTATATAATCGAGAGGTTTTATGTTGCTCAACCTTCTAGGCGTTATTGATTTTCAAAAAACCAATACTATGTTTATAAAAAATTAAGAAAGCTTTATATGTCTTAAGCAAGCTCCTAAAGCTTGGTATGATATACTAAAATCATTTTTGATAAAACATGAATATTCAATGGGAATGGTCGATAACACACTTTTTAATAAGAGATCAAAATCACACCTTGTCATTGTTCAAATATATGTTGATGAAATTATATTTGGTTCCACGAGTCAAAACTTGTGTGATGATTTTGCAAAAATCATGCACGACGAGTTTGAGATGAGTATGATGGGCGAGTTGAACTTCTTCTTAGGTATTCAAATCAAACAAATAGAAGACGAAATATTTTTCAATCAATCCAAATACATCAAGGAGATGTTAAAGAAGTTCGGATTAGAAGATTCCAAACCAACCAAGACGCCGATGTCAACGAAGATCAAGCTCACTAAAGGCGATGAAGTCGACTTCGTAGATAGCTCTAAATATCGAGGTATGATTGGTGGTTTACTTTACTTAACTGCTAGTAGGCCCGATATTATGTTTAGTGTTGATTATAGTGCTTGTTTCAGAAAATCCCTAAGACTACCCATTCAGAAGCCGTTAAGCGTATATTTAGGTATATTAGAGGAACTAGTCACTTAAGATTATGGTATCCAAAAGGAACCGGAATAGAAACTATAGTTTATGCCGACTCCGACCACGTGGGCGATTACGTTGATCGTAAAAGCACTAGTGGCGTTTGTACGTTCATGGGATGTTGTTTAACATCTTGGTTCGCTAAGAAACAAACGGCCCTTGCTATCTCCACGACCGAAGCGATATACGTTCTCCGCCTGAAAGGCATGTCAACAAGCACTATGGATGAAACAAGCTCTCATCGACTTCCGACATACGCCTCTACGACGTTCTGATTATGTTGCGACAATAAAGGCGCTATCGCTAAGCAAATACCCGTTCCAACACTCTAGAAATATAAAACTAACCACCCTATAGAACTACGACACCACTTTCTACGCGATATAGTCCTAAAGGGCAATATCTATATCAGGAGTTTGCATCGGAAGATTATATAGCCGATATATTTACTAAGCCATTTAAAGTTGAAAGTAAGTATTTAATTATTTAAGAGTTATGATTAGGAATGTTGGAACTTATCATGGATAGTGATTCTTCATCATCTCAAAATAATCATAAGCGGACATTTAATGAGTGTTTAATTATCATTATTCAAAAGATGTTAATTCTCATTACAAGTTCCAATTACAAAACTTCCAATCGTGAACATAATCGAGATTAGAATTTTATTAGATTAAGAAGATATTAATAAAATGGCCATTTTCAAAATCTACATGTATGGTCTAATAATGAAATTATGAAATCGATTAAACGGATGAAAGATATATCATATAAAATATTTTCTCTCCAAACAATCATATAATTGCATATCACTCTTGTGTTTGATAATGTTTTGTTGAATCTAAATGTTCACAAATGATTGTGTTATTAGTAATGGTCAAACTTATGCTAAAAGATAACACACTCCTAGTAGGATCGACTACGTTGAAATGCCCATCACGCTCTCTGCCGCATCCGACACATAACATGTTGAGACGATTGTTAAAAAACTTGAACGTTGACTCTGAAAATTATATCACATACTATTAATAGTATATATAACTTACTTCAATTGACTAAAAACAGCACATATCTCAATTGCTCAAAAATCAAATTCTGTCCATATTTTTAGACATTTGCGGACCACGGATCCACCATAGGGAGATTCGTGCGTTATTTTGGTGGATCCGTGTGTCACTGATCGCGGGTAAATAACTGATTTTGAACAAATTAGGACACCACAAACAAACAGAAAATATAAACACCACACCCCTGACAGATAGGAGGGAGAGATAGAGAGAGAAACCCTCAATCATACACTATACTCTAAACGGCAATCTGTGTACGATACATAATCTACAAGATCATCAACTAATCATCAATCTATAACAACAATTATAAGTGATTTTCATTTATTTTCTTATTTGGTTTTCATATCTAGGGTTTGATTTTAATCATATAATCATAATTAGGGTTTTTGATTTTTATTGTTATTTTTTTACAATTAGAACTAAGATATAACAATGTATAACCACTTTGATACTCAAAAAGCATAATTGAAGTGATTCGCCAAGAATTGATTTTTGACAAAAAGCCAAGTTATGATTTTCACTTCTAGGATCTTTTCAAAACAAGGGTTGTTTAATTACATTGTTAATACAACACACAAATTTTCCTTATTGTATTTAGGGAATATGATGCAACACGAGATGCTTAACTCATAAGCATTGTTTCGTTCCATTCATTTAGAGCAATATCACACTAGGTTGTGCATCAGAGGTCTTGCTGATTATTACTTTTACTCTCACTATTTCATTTTGTTAAAAAGTAAGCCACTCTCACGCACACCCACATCAAATGAATATAAACACCTTTATACATTCATTTTCCACTCATCAAATCACATTAAAATTATCTAGATATCAAATGTCATATAAAGACTTTGCTAGTCGAACCATTCATAAAGGAAGAGTCATTGATAAACACTTCAATCCTCAAGTCAATCTTGAAGTAATTTTCCTCAAAAATGGTTTTTAATCCTTTCTACCTCTTAGATGGAAAGATTTACCATAATTCTTGTTGAAACTCTTTGTTCTTTCAACTATCTAAATTTAAAACCATTGCAGTGGTTGATCTCATTCAATATCTATGAAGAAAGATTCCTCTTTACTTTAAAAGAATTCGGATTCCTTCTAGATCTTCCTAACGAAGGACACTCCTTTTATAGCAATGAATGGTTACTCACATCCATTCTAAATCATAATAACACACAAACAAGTGATCCATTCTTTACAAAACTGGGTCATCCCACTTCACTCATATTCAACATAACCAAGAAAAGAATCAATGGAGAAAAATATGACATACATGACCCAAATACCCTCTACACTGATGAATTTTGTGTCATTTATAATCAAAACACGAAAATTGTTATAAGAGAAAAATCCCTCATGTACAATGAACCTTAAATACTATTGTTCCGCTTGTGGAGCATACATGCTTTATTGTCATCACAACTCTACTCCATTCATCTGCTATTTCGTAGCAAAACTAAATGCTACCACTCAAAAAACTGCTACGAATGAGTCAATACCTTATGGTATACTCTTTCAAAGCTACTCGAATTAATTATAAAACAAACTACTCGTTTTCTCTCTCAAATGGTAAATAATTCATCTCTTCTCGAATCCCTCAATGGACATGATGAGCAATTTCTCTTCCAATGATGAAATCATTGTTGATTATCGTGCGCTTGCTTGCGCTCGCACTCGCGGATGCACCATGATCATTCCTAATCGGTAACTCAAAACAATCTTTGTAATAGAAAGCTTTAAGATCTTATATAATACGGTATATTTGTATGTGTAACATTAATGGAAGAGTTTGTCGTAGACTTAGATTATGTGTGTTAAATTGCACGCTTAACTTCATGGATGATATTTAGTAGATGATAATGATGCTTGCATGATGATTTATTTTCTTTAGGGGGCATAAATGCATGTTCTGGTCGTTTTTATGAAAACTTGCGACCTACAGATCCACCATATGGTAGATTCGTCTGTCATTTTGGTGGATCCGTGGCTCACCAGACCAGGCGCCAAAATTCGAATTTTCTTGATTTTTAACTTTTTACTATGTTATCATTCTATACCATGCTATATGATACTGTGTGGGATCTTACAACTATAGATATTATAACATGTTTTCCATATAATCCAAGAACCATTATACAATTCATATTACCACTTTTCCTTTATAATCATTAACCTCAAACACCATTTTCTTCACATTTCTCACATACAACCTTGCTAGTTCATTCTCATGACTAGTTCATCCAAAACCAATTCACCAAACTTCAAAAGAAAAATAGCAAGAATGAGTATCAAGCATCCAAACTATGTCAATCTCACATCATCAAGCTGAGAACAACCAACTATGAAGGCGCTAACTTCCTCACCACCTCCTAGAAAGAAATCCCTTTCACCACCACAAGCTCCATCAAAATCCATCTCTAGCAAGAGCACATACTACACATCCTCATCATCACCAAGTGAGTCTCTGACACCAACTTACGTTTCACCTCCACCAAAACTTTATTTTGCCATTCTGATAAAACTTAAACCTCAAGAACTTCCTCCACCACAAATGTCACCAAATGATCCCTACGCTCAAACCATGGATAATTGGCCACCGAGTCCCTCTAATCCATCTCCACCACTACGTGTCTCACGACCACCTCCCGGTTTTCCAAATCCACCACCCGGATTTGAACCATTACCATCAACCTAACCTTTGTTTAATTTACATTAACAAACCAACACTCCTTTCTCCTCCAAAACAATGCACTCTATAGAAAACATCCAACATCCACCACCAATCTTGGAAAATTAAGATTTTCCCAATCCTCCTAACTTTTGGTTTTTGTTCAGCAAAATGACATGCCTCACCTCCCAACATGTTTTGTCATTGTTTGAGACCATAAGGATGAATCTATGCTTCTGAAACGTGTCAACTACAGGTTCTTATACATTCGAACCACTTGGGTTCCTTCAAAAACACCACCTACTTTCCGCATTAACGCGGTGGCAAATCTAACTTTACCCCTCAGATTTTATGGGAAAATGATATATTCCCAAGATTTAGGGACTAATGCATTATTTCTCTCTTTGTTTGTTTATCATGAAATGCTTAATGCAAGTTTTCTGTTTCAAATCCCTTTATAATAGATTAAGAATTATTTTTATTTTATTGTTGTTGTTGATTGTTGTTCATTATTTATATGTGGGCATTTGTGATTGTAATTTATGTTAATTGCTTGTCTACTAACTTTGTTCTGTAGCAACGCATCCATAGCTCGATTCCATGGTGCCCCAAGCAAGGGGGAGCATCCACCAAGGGGGAGCACTAGCAATTAGTCATTATTTTTACTTTGCATTCGTAATCAAGTCACTTATCATTCGTCAAAACAAGACTTGCAAGACTCCCCCGCCTCTACAACACTTTTTGCTTCGACAAAAAAGGGGAGAAGATATGTAAACTCATCTACTAAATACTTATTTAGTAACTTTTAAATAAGCATGAGTTTATATTTTATCATCATCAAAAAGAGGGAGATTGTTAATACAAATATTCGCGCAAAAACGATATTTATATTTAATGATCTTCATGTTTTGATAATAACAAATATAATGTCATACTACGTAAAAGTTTACGTAAACAAGTTATTTAGTCGAAAGTTTACTTGACGACGACTAATCACTTAAGGTATGAATATGGAATTATTAAACATAGTTAATGACCAAAGAAAAATATTATCATTTGCATAAATGTTTTCTAATCAAATGATTTAACTTAACACATGATTATATATAAGCTAGTTATATTAATCATATAAGACAAAATAGGATTAACCATAAGTGGAAATAATCTTTCCAAATCTTCCCAAATCTAGAAAATCTTTCTTTATTCATGTTAAGAAATATTTTCTTCTAGAGGAATCTATTAAACTAGTTTTAATAAGTACAAAACAATATTTTGTATAGATTTGGGGTTAATCACTAAATGATAATTTTTGTCCTAGCTTCTCCTACGGATCCACCAAATGCACTGCACGGATCCAGGGGATGGTGGATCTGTGGGTCGCACGTCTTGTTCCCCTGGGACAGGATTTGAAATTCAAATGGTTGCCTATAAATACCAACCTCACTCCTTCATTTCAAACAACTCTTGACAAATATTTTTCTTATACATATTTTATCTTTTACATATTCTTTGATCATTATACTTGTTACATAATCCATAACAAGTGATCAACTCATTCCACTCTTTAGTGAAGAACACTCAAGAAGACGTCAAGCTTCAAGTGTTATTAGTTTAGTTGTGTCATCACGTTTGAGATAATCATTCATCTTGTATATCTTGTGTTGTGTGTTGTGTGTATCATATGTGTATGATAGGTTAGTATTTAGGCCTCAAAATACATAGTGTGTTAGATTAGTTCTATCTAGAAGTAGAACTCGATATTTAGCTTAGTACCAGAAAAAGTGTAAGCGACGTGTACGGTTTTCTCCGCCTCAAGGAAGCTTGTTGACATAGTGAAGATAACTCTCAAGTTAGGTACTTGGGGAGTGGAGTAGGGCGAAGAGGTGCTTCGTAGCCGAACCACTATAAATTATTGTGTCATCGGTTTGATCTTTCTTATCTTTACTTGCTTATATTTTGTTGTTAGTTTATTTATTTATTGCGTCGCTATCATATACACTTGTGTATATCTCTTAAATTCACATAAGTCGACAATCTAATTTTTAATTTTAAAACGGTAAAAACTATTCAACCCCCCCTTTAGTTTCTACAGGTTCCTCAATAAAACATAGAATGTTATCAATCTTGATTTCTTCCAGTGGTATGTGCAAGTTTAAGTCTGCCATGCATTTCTTCAGGTTTGACACGTGTCGTGAATGCCTACAATTTCTTACTATAAAATCAATCGATAAGCTACAGGACCGATTCGTTTGACAATCTCGAACGTTCCTACGTATCTCGGTAAAAGATTGCTTCTCTTGCCAAAACGCAAGACACCTTTCCAAGGTGATACTTTGTCGCCAACACAGAACTCTAATGGCTTTTGCCGGTTGTCAGCATAGCTTTTCTAGTGATCTCTTGCAGTCTTTAGTCTTTCTTTGCTTTTAACAATCTTGTTCGTAGTTTCTTGGACAATATCAGGTCCAATAAGCTTGCTCTCTCTAACCTCTGCCCGAGAAATGGGCGTCGACATTTCCTTTCGTACAAAGCTTCAAACGGAGCATATTTCACGCTCGAGTGATAGCTATTATTCTATGAGAACTTGACTAGTGGTAGATGGGTATCCCAATTTCCACCAAATTCGATTGTACATGCCCTAAGCATATCTTCCATAGTTTGAATGGTACGCTTACTATGATCATCGGTATGTGGATGGTACGCTCAGATATGATTGACACATGCACACCGTGCCTTGCTATGATCTCATTGATGTACAGTCTTGCAAATTCTTCCATCTTGTAATCTTCACGGATAGCTAAGAAATGCGCAGATTTAGTCAGTTGATCGACGATGACCCAAATCGCGTCATGTCCGCTAATGGTTCTCGGAAATTTGGTTATAATATCCATAGTGATCTTCTCCCATTTCCACTCAGGAATCTCAGGTTGTTGAAGCAATCTCGAGGGTTTTGAGTGTTCTTCCTTGACTTTAGAACAAGTCAAACACTTGCTAACGTACATAGCAATGTCCTTTTTCATTCTAGGCCACCAATATAAGTCTCGCATATCATAGTACATCTTGTCTGCTCTAGGATATACAAAATACTTTGTTGCATGGGCTTCATCCATGATCAAAGTTCTCATGTTGCCAAATGCTGGCACCCAAATCCGTTCCACAAAATACAGTCTGTCGTCGTCTTTCCTTTCAAACTGCTTATCTAATCCTTGCAATATTTCTGCTGGAGTATTGAAATCCTTGGAAGCTTCACTCTGTGCTTCCAGTATCAAAGCCTTGATGCTAGAATGAATCGTCATGCTCATAGCTTGAACTCGTCTCGGTTTCATCCATTCCTTCCTGCTCAATGCATCAGCTACTACATTCGCCTTACCTGGATGATAGCGAATCTCGCAGTCATAATCGCTGAAAAGTTCTATCCATCGTCTTTGACGCATATTCAGCTCTTTCTAATCAAAGATGTGTTGGAGGCTCTTATGATCAGTGTAGATAACATTCTTTATTTTATAAAAATAGTGTCTTCAGATTATGAGAGCGAATACTACTGTACCAAAATCTAAATCATGAGTGGTGTAGTTCTTCTCATGAATTTTGAGTTGTTTGGATGCGTATGTAATCACCTTATTCCTCTGTATCAGTACGCAACCAAAACCTTGGTTCGATACGTCACAATAAGCCACAAAATCATCTGGTCCTTTGGGAAATGCCAATATCGGGGCATCATGTCCTTCAGTTTCGGAAAATCTATATCCTGTTCATCACCCAACTCAAAATTCTTTTCTTTTTGAGTCAACAGGGTGAGAGTTTTTGTAATCTTTGAGAAGTTTGCGATAAATCACTTGTAATATCCTACAAATCCTATAAATGAGCGAATCTCTGTTGGGATCTTCGGGGGCTTCCAATTCTTTACTGCTTCATTCTTGCTGGGATCCACATGAATACCTTTACTGTTTACTACATGTTTAAGAAAACGAACCTCTTGTAGCCAAAATTCACATTTTGAGAATTTTTCGAACAGTTTTTCTTTTTCAAGCAACTCCAATATCAACTTCAGATGAACTTCATGCTCCTCCTTAGACTTCAAATAGATCAGGATGTCATCAATGAAGATGATGACAAACTTGTCAAGATACGGCTTACATACGCGGTTCATAAGGTCTATGAATACCGTAAGAGCGTTAGTCGAACCAAAAGGCATGACCGTGAACACAAAATGTCCATACCTAGTCCGGAATGCAGTTTTGGGAATATCCTCTTCGTGTAATCTAAGCTGGTGATAACCAGAACGAAGGACTATTTTCAAAAAGTACTGCGACCCTTGTAGTTAATCAAACAAGTCATCAATCCTGAGGAGAAGGTAATGGTTCTTGATAGTTACCTTGTTTAGTTCCCGATAATCTATACACATACAGAACGAACCATATTTCTTCTTAACAAACAACACTAGAGCTCCCCTAGGTGAAGAACTAGGTCATATGAAACCTTTGTCTTGGAGCTCCTTGAGTTAGTTTGACAGTTCTTGCATTTCTGTAAGTGTCAAACAGTAAGGTGATTTTGCAACAAGCGTAGCTTAAGGGACAATATCTATGCGAAATTCAACTTCGTGAATGGGGGTAAACCTGGTAGGTCTTCTGGGAATACGCTAGGAAAGTTACGTACAATGGGGATGTCTTTGAGTTTCTGCTCATCTGTTTTCATAGTCTTCAACTGTTTTAGGTTCCCTTCGGGACGCTCTCCATGAACATCAAGAATCTCTGCGTTAGATAACAGAATTTGGACTATTTTCTCATAGTAAACTATCTTAGCCTTAAACTTTGGCAACCAGTCCATTCCTACAATCACGTCAAAACTACCGTGTCCAAAAGGAATCAAGTCGATGATGAGTGTATGACCTTCTAGTTCTAGTCTATATCCTCGAACAATCTTATTGGTTTCTAACTTAAGGTTGTTGGCTAGTTTGATCTCGTAACTGGGGCTTATAACACTAGGTTTCGCATTAAATCAAAGGCATGAGCTTGGTCGAAATAAGACTAAAATCAGCTCCAGAATCGAATAATACTGTAGTAAAATGACCGTTCTAAGAAAAAGTGCCCGTCACGACGTTGGGATCTTTCTGAGCTTCATCCGTAGCAATGACAAAATCTCTACCACGGGGTTGGTTTCCATTGTTCCTCTAGTTCTGATTCCCTTTAATAGCTAGTACAGGGTTTGGACAGTTCTGATTTCCTTAGTTTGGGCTCTATTCAACCTTGGATAGTTACTCCTAAGGTGATTCGGGTTCTCATACTCAAAATAAGTCTTCTCGGTCTGTCATTTGCAACTTTGTTCATGCAGTACTTGGTGATATGGCCCACCTGGTTACACCTTATGTATACGAGACAGTTCTTGATATGGTGTTAATTGCACTTGGCACAACGACATACGGCCTCTGCACTTTCCCTTACTTTGGGGTGGTTACAGTGAAGTTCCTCATGGTTCTCTGTCTCTTGTCCTGATTGTTTATGTCTGAGTTTCTTGACTGATCATCTGATCTCCTATTTTAACTCCCCATAAGTCAAATCAATTATCGGCCTTTATTTTGATGAAATGAAACTCGTACCTGCTCTAGGTTCGTATGGTACAGATGTACAATAATTGGTTTCCAAGGTTCGTTCCTGAGTTGCGCGTGTTTCTTCTTGGAATAAGTTTCACGGTTTTAAATATGTCCACAACATTTATATGAGTAAGTAATTTGACCAAATTATAGTTTGAGTAATGTGCATATATATAGTTTGAGTAATGTGCATATATATAATGATAAATGTTCTAAATCCTCCATTATGATTGTCATCCAAAGTGATACCTCTGCGAAAAGTTTGTATTTCGTAATAACCTCCAATAAAGTTGGTTTTTTCAACATAAGTCGTAATAAAAAGGTTTTGTCCAAAAGAAAATGTATTTTAAGTAACATAAAATAGATATTTTTTTAAAGTTGAAGTTGAAATAATGATTTTTAAAATTTGAAGTTATAACAACCAAACACAATGAAACTGATGCAAAATAATTTATATTTTGATATAAAAACATTTTTCCGAACGTGGGTTGAATAATGATATTCAACAAAATTCAATAGTTAAACATGTCTTGTATTACATAGGTTTTGATCCTAAAATGATGTAAAAGTATCTCGCTTGTACATGTTTTGTTACCAAAGGACTTTGACTCGTCCAAATAAGTATCAACATCGAAACACGAACGCCAGGACAAATTTTTTATCATGGTTACACAATTAACCAAATTATCAAGTATAAGGTTCTCATTCTCCTATCAATCCTTTTATCTCAAAAGGAGTCTCTCAGGCGATGGTCATACAACCAAACAACAGAGTGATAACACTCCTAGGCGAGTTGCTCCTAGGGAAACTAATGACGTAACCCGTCTCATTGAATGTCTTCAAGAACGAAACGTTAAAAGTAACAAATTATCCACGATAAAAACAAGGTCAATCCACATAGTAGATGAGAAAATAGCCGCGTGCAATACGTAAGGTAGAGTTATATACGTCTATTAATGCCGAATTAGCGTGGGAGAAAACGAGTTATGCGTCGTATTATGACCGAAATATAACCGGGATAAAAGTATGCTTAGAAACATAGTGTAATATTAATAGCATAGAATTGATACATGTGTAAAGAAGTATCCAAATCACATCATCCAAGCCTTGCCCATCCTCGAGCAAATTCTTCAAATGCATTAAACCAAGTAACAAGTTGAATCTTAATTTCACAACTCATCAAACAAGAACTGTCATGAAATTAAGTTAGAAGTTGTTAAAAAGCTCAATGTTTTTGGAAAATTGACTCAACTTTGGGGTTGCTCAAAAACAAAATCTTGTAACGCTGACGAGGGTGTTTGTGAAAAAGAAAAGAATGCTTTGAGTTTTAAAAACGCTTTAAGGTATAAAAGCGAGGTTTATGTACCATAAATGGCCTTCCAACAAGTCGGCTACCGGCTGGAGTTCAACTCCCAGCTAAAAATAAGACGGTTATGACGTATCAAAATATTCCTCCAACAATGCCGTTGGGATGAATCAATCAACCACTAAGTGGTTATGCACTAATCGAGCACTCCTGCTCACATTCGCAGTCAAAACGGTTGGCTTTATAATATGACGAAATAAGACAGAAACATGATTGAAATATAGGTCGACATAGTTTCTAATAGCGAAAGAATGATCGTCTCTACATGTCGTGCATACGTAGTCCATCTACTCCTCGCCTCGAGCTCTGACTTGGAATCTATCAACGAGTCCTCCTCGGGGTCCTATGTATGGTAGAGGTACGCAAAGTAGTTAGGTGTATGTCACGACTCACTCGCAGAATCATCAGCATGTGAAGACGATCTCTGGGACATATTGTGACCGTAAAGGTTTCTGTAATAACCAATGTGCTTAGGGACAGTGTGACAACTATAACAACAGTAACCAAAATAAAAACACGCTCATGACATACAGTGACAATTCAGAACAAAGCATGTTGTACTTAAACGTAAATGGTGGACATCCAAAAGTATACAGTGTACATTGCACATAATTCCTAGTATGCTTTTATGTGACCAAAGTGGAAAGTCGGTTTTTAAACTTGTTTAACAATAATGACCATTCCTAGAATTGCATGATACTCCCTAAATTAGACATAGTTGATCAAGTTATGTCTAATTAAGGTCTAATGATGCAAACGCTCGGACTAGTCGACTCGTTTCATGTTTGGTGTTTGTAGAAAAATCATCTTGGTTATAGTTCGGGTTTTTATTTTTGAAAACCGGCGTTCTTTATAACCTTAGGCTCTGATTACCAATCTGACACAACCCACTAAAGCAGAAACACGAGGTGCGGCATATTAATAAGCATCACAAAAGATGATGGATAAAACACCATACATGATTAGATTAAAATACAAATTATCCGAATTACAATAATCCTGAACACAAGTTTAAAAAGTACATGATACAAGAAAGTTGGTCTTTCATCCGAACACGATACTTCCAAAAGACGCGAGTTTTCCAAAAACCATGACATTTATGAAAATGTCTAAATGTAGAGTACTAAGTTCCCACTTTCGGAATGTTACCTGAAAAGAATTATAAAAACGGTCAACTATTGAAAATAATTGGTGAGCTCGCAGGAATACGTACGCAAAATATATTTTTTAAAATGATGATGTACAATAATAGTTTCCAAATCAATATCAAGTTGCCAAAATAAGTCGAGAATAAAAAATGACTCAAGTTTACAAAGACAGTTCCCGTTACCTAAAGTAACGTAACACAAATCAATATATGTAGGCTATAGTGTTTATGCGAGGTCACTACTTAAACGAATCCGCCGCATCTAAAATCCAATAACAACATAATCCGCTAGCATGGCAAAGCCAACACTAAATCTACGTAATGATACTAGCTGCCATACACGATGACACTAGACTCACGTTATTGCACTACTAGACCTCGTGAACAATGACACTAGTCTAAGTGCTTTAGTACTATGCACCCTCGCATCAAGGGGTGAGGAGTGGCAAATCCTAATAGCGCTATCCTTAAGTACTAACATCTCGTCTTGGCATCTCCGAAGTTGAGCTAAAAGTAGTGTGATTTACCATCAAGTATCAAACAAGCAATACATACCAAAATCATAGTTTCAAAGCACTTCCATATGTTCAACAAGTTCAAACGATTTCAAAGTTCAATACGTTCCAAATACGTTTGATATTCAAATACGTTCGAAATTTTCAAGTACATAAAAGTACTAACATGGCAATTTTAGTATAACATATCATGATTTCCACCTCAAAACATTTAAAACATGTTAAAAGAGGGGCCGTGAGAAACTCACCTCAAAAGTTAGAGTAAGTAAGATAATTTCTCGGCAACTCACAAACAAGTAAGCAACCCAACGAACTCGCAACCTTCTACCCGAGACTTTTATAAGTAAATATAACTAATTAGATCCTATACGATATGCTCGGATGATATAAACGTTCATTAATTAGGTCTCATGTTTACTTTGGTTTTCAATGTTTACTTTTTAACACTTCACATAAAATCATAAAATGTACCGGTTTTCCCGTCACTTCAAGTTTATACTTGACCAAGTAAAAGTAATTTCTGGTTAAATTACTTTATACACCTAATAATACAATGTTCCTAGTATGTCCAAAAGTATTTTTAAAGTCTCCCTATGGTTCACAAATGGTCCATACTCTCATTTTTACCCAAAGTTAGACACTTTTTGTATTTCATCAAACTGGGCACTTTAAATTATGATTTTGGTTTTAGGCTTCTGGTAACCTATTATTAACATGTAAAACTAGTCACAAATCAGATTTTAGCTATATAATTTATTCCATTAGTGATTTATGACCTTTACAAAGTGAGTGTTCAAAACAGTCCAAAACAATCCAATTGACAACCCAATTTATTTCTACTCAAAAGGTGACCAAATGAACCCCTATTGTAAAATGACCTCTGATAATTTTTAGTCAACTCATTAACTTAAGTTTGAGAGGTGGAATGAGTCAATTTCATGCAAGTATGTCTAAGTTATACCTATTCAAAATAAAAATTCAAATCTGCCAAATAAGTGTAATTTCTCCACACAAATCTTGGACCAAACTAGAAAGTTGTAGCACTCTCTAGTCTCTTGTACTGACCGAACCCTCAGTTCGAAAGTCTTCATCAACATGTTACGAAGCTCCAGTCTGGCGGTCAACCTGATGCGGGAGAGGCATGAGTGCAGTTTGATGTTATGGTGTATTCCTTTGTAGTGAGTAGGGCCTCTTTCTCGTTGATCAGTTCGCCTCTGCTCTATTGAATTTTTATGTAAATATAAAAAAAAGAAACAGTCATAACTTAAAAAAATAAGTAAGTTATGGCTGTTTTAGTGAGACATATATTTCAAACAACCTACTATTTTAAGATTGATCAACTTTGCATGCATTTTTTTAGAACGACAATTTTTTTCACAGCCTATACCACATATCTCATAATATATTTCACACATGCCTCCAGCGAGGCTTGAACCCACAACCTCTAGGTTGGTGGGGAACTTACATACCCACGGATACCTGATAACGCTCCAAATATACATATAATATCCTTCATAAATATGTAATTTATCTATATAAATATTTATGATAATGTATGTTTAGATACTTATTTGGATTAAAGTTGTTTCAGGAACGAAGTAAGCAAAAAGGACTTAAAACGCAAAGAATGTCTATTAAATACGTTAATGGTCGTCAAGAGAATGATCTAGAAGATAGGAAATGAAGTATTAATGAGCTAAAGCCAAGTGCGGTGTACTTTCTAGGAAGTACAGCGTACTTCAGATCGAGGAGAGAGAAAAATTAAAAATGCTAGAAGAAATACGGCGTACTTTCTAGGAAGTACGGCGGACTTGGCCTGCAGTTACTCAAAATCATTAAAAACCCGCATTCAAGTGGAGGCTTTTCACTTGTCCTTAACCTACGTCCTATGATGCATGGAGGCCTATAAATTGGAGCTTATTCTCAGGTTTTTACACATACAAATAAAAAACAATCATAGCATCAACCATAATCAAGTTAGGAAGAAGTTTAAGGGAAATTGTTAAACTTGTTCTTGGTTCATCAAAATTCACAGGTTGTAATTCATTTATAGAAGTGATATTTCGAGCTAAGAGTTGCCGTGACAGAGTTACTTGGGGTTTGGAGTAGAATTTATGGGTTTGATATAGTGTTCGTTGGAAAACGTTTGTAAACCACTATCATTTGCTTTGAAATTAGTGTAAAATCTTGTTTCTCTTTTGACTATGATCCTTACTGAATTCATGATGATTATTATGTGTTTTGCTTTCGTGATTATGGAGTAGTTGTCTTATGTTTATTTGGGATAAATGAGAGTCGGGTCATGAACATGATGAATAACAATGTTTTTGGTAATAACAATGATTAAACTTGATATTGGCTTAATCTGATCTTTTGTTAAACACTTGATCTTTCATACAAAGTGGAAATAGGTCGAAAGACTCCCTTTTGTGGTGGATTCCGAGTTGTTTGTCTATGACAACTCGATACTTGTTTTGTGAGAATTAACTAGTAAATTGTTTATCAAACCCGATTATAACAACGTTTAAGGATCAAATCATTTTATATATGTAAGATTAAGAATATTTCTTCAATCATAATTTATATATCTAAGATTAAAGGCCGAAAGGATTCTCTATTATATAAAATAGACAAGCACTTGAATAAACTATTGTTTACTTAAGCGTTTGTATCTAATGTCAAGAGTTTATCATTATTGATATGTTCATCATTTCTGCTCTCGTCCCCAAATAAACATACTTGTTAATCATTTGAATTTCAAAACTAAAATCGTACTTTCTCATCCTTAGATTCATGACAAGTCTAAGGATATTTGTTTGGAAAAACTAATCAATTTCTTAAGAACGTCAATCCCGTGGAATGACCTAGTCTTACCGTAAGCCTATACTACATACGGGGGTTATACTTTTACCGTGTGTTGATTTGGAAATCGGTTAAAACTAGTATTATAAATTTAAAGCTTTTACAACATATCAATACCCTTGGTGACCAACTTTACATGCATTTTCCTTTTATATAAATTCCAAAAACGACCATACCAAGTGTAGGTACCCTTTTTAACATCATTTTGGTGTCATAAAATGTTCTTACATTCGAGATTTCATTTGGTTAAAAGTATATAAAAAAGGTGTAAGAAAAGTGTACAAAAATTAGGAAGATCAACACAAGTTGTCTTGCACCAAGGTTTTTACCTTGATACTTGAATAAGATGAGTAATATGACTTGGGGCTAAGATGAATGAGTTCTTGGATGAAAGCCTTTTGATGATTTCTTGCTAAAAACCCTTACACACAAGTATATAACCTACCCTTTTGTGATGTCATCTTGAACTTAACTTGAAAAACTAGCAATGTGGTGGTGTTTGGTGGTGGTTTCCGTTTAAGGGGAAGGAGGATGGATGAGTTTCCTTGAGAGAAATGTGTGTTATTTTTCATGTATGAATGAGGTAGATAATGTGTTATGATATGTATATATGAATGGTGATTAAGTGATATGTGTTACTAGGCTTAACATGTGTTAGTGATGTGTAAATGTGTAAGTAGGTGGTTTCATATCATTAAGTATGCTAATGTCAAATGGATATGATTAGAAGAGTGTGTATTAGTTTAGTTTAGTAGGTAGATTATATATACCCTAAAATGTCTTAAGTACAGACTATAAACGAATAAACGCGTAGGTGCAAATACCATGTTATACCTAAAAATACGTATACGTAAAAATAAAATAAGTTTTTAAATGTGGTGACACTAACTATTTAGAATATCTTGAGCATATCATTGGTCGTTAAGACCGTTGACTAGGATCATTAGGTCGAATGTGCGTTCGTATATTTAAGGTTCCTAATAAAATAAGCATTTAGCAATTTAAAATGACACGACCATATAAGAGTGACTCAACAAATAAATAGAAGAGTCAAGATGTCATATGTATATCGGTTACTGACCTTAAAACAAGCGGTTGTTACAGATTCGCTCTCAGAGAGTACAGCTGTATAACAAAATACTAATTTTGACAGTGTATCAGATGGTCTTTTGATAAACAAATGACAAAGAATGTTGAGACCAAGAAAAGCAAAAACAAATCCAAATGATGAAGGTGAAACTTCAAAAAATCTAATTTCTATTTACTAAATGTTATTTCTTTTTTAAGAATTTGATGTATGTTATGTTTCTGAATTTTACTTTTATAAATTATTTTAACTTTGTGTTTTAACGATGATTTGTATTTTTAATCTGTTTTTGTATTGTTTGGGTTGTGTGGTTGTTTTTTTGTTCGATTACAATCAATTTTGATATAATGGCTTTATTACCCAACTTCCCAAACAATTGTTTTATTCAATCCACTATTTTTGAAGTTTTCTTTTTTGAAAAAGGGATGAGAATTTTTTTGGGTGCATATAGTTTTAAAAACCGGATCGGACCAACGGGTTCAACTGGGAACCAGAGTCACTATCCGTTTGGCTAGCCAATAAAGGTCTCACCAGGATTAAATTCTTTTTATTTCTCTTGTTAATTGTCACAGGGTACCCCGCCGCAATGCACCGGTACACTATAGTTTTGAATGATTAACTAGATTGTTTTGACCAGTTTAACTTTTACAAGTCAATTTAGGTAGTTTATAAAAGAAGTTTGGGTACTACTGTAATTATTATCACAGATGAAATACCATTAAAAATAAATAATATGAACACGAATAACAAGGCTATGATCTATATTACATTTTCATACACAACAAATAAACTATATTTTCTTATTAAACATTAGAATTTCATAATCAGAAATTATCTTCTTAAAATTACATATATAAACATGGATACTAATTATTTTAAACAGTGTACCTAAAATTTTCGATTCGCTTCATGAAATCTTCAACATTCTTTTTATATTGCTCCATTCTTTCAGTACGACGGTTATTTTTCTCCTTGTAATTAAATATAATTTTTTCATCTGCTTCATTCTAATCTTCCAATCTTTTGATTTGCTTTATAATTTTTTCAATAATCGAATTCTCATAGTCGTTAAGTTTGAATTTCTTACCCATCTCTCATGTTTCTTCTTTTAACCCATAACATCGACGGGGTTTGATTTTGTATTTTCTATCGATTCCTTTGTTGGAGAAGAACTTCTTGGACATTTGTTTTTTTTGTAAATTTTGAAGAAGATGTTGCCATTGAAATTTTTTATGATATATTTTTAAGTAATATCAAAATTGAGAATGCGTAATGATAGATTTAAGTTGTGTTATCTATTTATACTAATAGAAAATGTTATGATGTTATACAAGAGAATGCAACGTTTATAAATAAAATTAACTCAACAGTATGTCGTTACGCTATTTTATACTGGTTTATTTCAGAAGGTCACTTTGAATATTTGTTTAATAAATTGGTTTTGAAATTCAGAATTCAAAATTAATTTATTTTTCAAGACATTCTTAAAATCATAATACATATAAAATTCTTAAAATAATAATAATAAATAAAATTTAAAAAAAATTAAAAAATATAATATGAATATCCATATATTTTTACTTTTAACAATCAATTGTATTAATATCGTAATAAATGTTTCTCTAAAATTATATGTTATATCTAGTTAAAATAGACATATATATTATTTGTTTATTTTAGTTTATAGTTTTTATGACACTCTTAAAATCATAATACATATGTTTTAAAATTATATTTTCAATTTATTTATATAACTGTCATAAAATCATAATCCGTATGTATCAACAAAACTATATTTTATTAACCACGTTCTTAAAATCAGAAAACTATATTTTTAATTACACAAGAAAGAAAAGCTTATATTTACATTGATATCTATTAGTATCATAATACATATGTCTTGAAAAGTATAACTTATAAAGACAGAAGAAAGAAAAGCTTATATTTAATAGTGATAATTTAAATTTATGATAAGTGTCTTAAAATCATAATATATATTTTTTGAAACATAACTTTTTTGAGAAGTAACTGTCCTAAAAACATATTACATCTTGAGTAGCAATAATATATTTTATTAAGTAATTTTGTTAAAGTCATAAAATATCTGAATCAGCAATATTAAATTTTATAACAAAAGTAACAATCAAAAATATGTATTACAATGAATTCTCTTATAAAGACAGTAGAAACAAAAACATATATACTTTAATTTGAATGTCAAAACTTTTGATGTTTCCAAATCCTAAGATTCTTCAATATCTTTAGCTTTATTTTCAGCATCAATCCACCAGTCATTATCTTCATCCCAAATTTCATTATCCTATAATTTCAAAAGGACGTTATCATAATGGTCCTATAATTTCAAAAGGACGTTAACAAAATTTAAAATATAATGCATTTTAAATAATAATACTAACCTCCTTTGAAAAATCTATCTTTCTAGGCATATTCTCAACTTTTTCTGCAACCAAAATTGCTTCATGCCACCAGTAATCTTTATCAGAGCTATCGACCAGATTTTCATGCAATAAATCTTCACTTGTGTTTTCTTTCATTATCATATTAAAATCAGGTAATATGTTTTGTAGAAGTGTACGTAAAGGAGATCGATAACCTAATAGAATCATTAAATCAACTTGTTATATATTCAGATATGTAAACAAACATTTAAAATACAAAAATAATTTTTAATTATACTGAACCTGCGCAGTCAGGATCATAACACTTTTGATAATAAGCAGCTCTTTGTAAGTCAACAACGTACATCACTGAAAAATATGGCAAGACAAATTCTTCATATTGTACAATATTTTTTCAAATAGATATTCAACTTATAATAAAATAACTATTGTTAGGTTTAGTTTTTATTTTAGCAAAAGTCTAGGGTAGTTGAGTGTTAAGTTTTCTTTTCAATTCTGTAAGGGTCGTGGGTTTGTTTGTTCCAAGCCCAACCCATGTGTTTCACAACCGACTTAGGGCATGTTAGAGTTGGTGTTTTGTTCCCCCTCATCTCTATAAATAGAGGTGAGGGGGAGGGTTTTAGACACGTCATTCTTTCAAGCTCATTCGATATTAATAAAGAGTAATCATTTGGGTAATACCTTGTGTTCTTTTCTACTGATTATAAGTTGTGCAAGTGTGTGGGGTTCTTCACAGGTTCGGGTTCCGCAAGCTAACATCCAGGTTGTAAGCTGATCGAATATTACAAGTGGTATCAGAGTTAGGTTCGAAGATCTTTTGGAAGTTAGGACGAATTTGTGAAGGTTTCCATTGATCGAGTCCTCGTCGAAGAAGGAGCAGCATGTCAGATCTGTTTTGGGGTTTCCAACGATCGACAACAAGAAGGGTTACTGGTTTGGTTACATAAAATAGTAACACAATAGCAGCAAGGTTTTCGATTTGAAAGGGTTGTTGATTTTCAATAAGTGAAGATCGAGAAGGGTGCCTGTCATTTATTTTTTCTTATCACCGGAGTGAGAGGAAGAAGAAGGGGTTTGGTGGTTATTTTTTAATGTTTAAAAGTCAACCACGAGAATACTTCTAAGGGTTAATATACTGGCGGGCATCCATTATATTTTTCTTTATTGTGTGTTTATACAAGACAAAATAAAAAGTTATTAATTTGTAGTGTTTACAAAAGGTTCTTTGTTGCGTTTTCAATTTTTATGAGGGTATATCACAAGGTTTAGTCGATCAACAAAGGGATTGAAGAATGATGGGAGCCAAGTTTGACATCGAGAAATTCGATGGAACTGGTGATTTTGGGTTATGGTGGATCAAGATGCGTGCTTTATTAATCCAACATGGATGTGAAGCAGCTCTTGATGTTTTACTCGCGAATATGGAAGCTTAAACGAAAGCTGAGCTAAACAAGAAAGCTCACAGTGCCGTGATTTTGTGTTTAGGTTTCAAGGTTCTAAGAGAAGTTATCGGGGAGACGACTGCAGCGGGGGTTTGGTCAAAGCTCGAGACTTTGTACATGAAAAAGTCATTGGCCAACAAGTTGTACCTGAAGAAGAAGTTGTATACATTCTACATGCCGGCCGAACGAAAGATTTCTGAGCTTATAGATGAGTTCAACAAAATCGTTCTTGATTTAGAAAATATTGAGGTAAAATTCGAGGATGAAGATCTTGCTTTATTATTGCTCACTTCTTTACCAGCATCATACGAACACTTTGTGGATACCTTGCTTTATAGACGGGAAGAATTAACTTTGGAGGACGTGATGGCCACACTAAATTCAAAGGAAATCAAAGAAAGGTATAAGGCGAAGGGGGATGATGGTGAAGGGTTATATGTGAGGGGAATAACTGATTGTAGGGATTCATGTCAGTCAAGGGGAAAGTCAAGATCAAAGTCTCAAGGTGGAAGACTCAAGTGCTATATTTGCCAATTTGAGGATCACTTAAAGAGAAACTGTCTGAAGAATAATCGCAAGAAGTCAACAAGTTACGTCAAGAAAGATGAGCAACCAAGCTCTAGTGGTTCGACTTATGACAATTTTAAGGTGATGATGGTGATGAGTGTATAGGCTCTGCTAGATTAGATCATAAATTCAGGATGTTCATACCACATGACACCCAGGTTAGATATACTTTTTGTTTTTCTAGAATGCGATAGGGGCAGTGTACTGTTGGGTGACAACAAGGAGTGTAAGATCAGAGGTATTGGCAAGGTGAGGATACAACTAAGAGATGGGTCATGTTTTGTGTTACACAATGTCAGGTATATTCTTGAATTGAAAAGAAACTTGATATCGCTGGGAACTCTTGAAAAAGAGGGATTTACCGTAAAATTGCAGTCGGGCAAAGTCTAGGTGATTAATGGTTCCAGGTTGTTTTATCTGGAATACGAAAGGATAATTGCGTATACTCTTTGGATGGCCATCCAATGGCAGGTGAGCTTAATGCTAGTGTTGAAGAAAAAGACATTCTTGCGCAGGTTTGGCACAAAAGACTAGGACATATCAGCGAGGCGGGACTACAGGTGCTGGAAAAGCAGGGCCTGTTTGGCAAGAAAAGTCTAGGTAAGCTTGATTTGTGTAAGAAATGTGTTCTGGGAAAGTCACTTCGAGTCAGTTTCAGTGTAGGAAGGCACAATACTCAAGGAGTGATAGACTATGTTCATTCAGACTTATGGGGTCCGTCTCAGGTGGAATCATTGGGAGGTAAGATGTATTTCTTATCTATTGTTGATGATTATTCTAGGAGGGTATTGGGTTATATCCTCAGGTTCAAACACGAAGGATTTGGAAAGTTCAAAGAGTGGAAGCAGTTAGTAGAGAATCAGACTGGGAGGACGGTTAAGAAGCTAAGGACAGATAATGGTCTTGAGTTATGTAACAGGGAGTTTAAGCAGCTATGTGTTGAGAGTGGGATTGCTAGACATCTGACAGTATTCGGGATGCCGCAACAGAATGGGTTAGTAGAACGCATGAACAGAACTCTCATGGATAAGGTACGCTGTTTATTAATTCAGTCTGGATTGCCCAATATCTTCTGGGCGGAAGCGACATGTACGACCGCATATCTTATCAATAGGTTACCATTGATAGCGATTGAGAAAAAGACACCTATGGAGATGTGGTCGGGACATCCAAGTGATTATGTGATGTTGAGGATTTTCGGCTGTGACGCATATCCACACGATAAACAAGGTAAGCTCGAGCCAAGAGCGGTAAAATGCGTTCTTTTAGGGTATCTTGAGGGTGTGAAGGGGTACAAACTATATAGGCTTGATGACGAATCACCTAAAATAGTCACTAGTAGGAACGTGGTCTTCAATGAAAGTGTCATGTACAAAGACACGTTGAAGGATTCTGGTGCAGGTGCTGATAAGTCCGTTGAGGAATTACAGGTTGATGTGGAACTGCAGAGGTTAAATAATCATACGCCTGAGGAAGATCAGACATATCAAGAAGATGGAGATGATGAAGATGAAGGGGATCAAGAAACTGACCAGACATCGGATCTCACAAATTATCAGTTGGTTCGGGATAGAGAGCCAAGGATAAGAACAAAACCTTTGAGGTTTTGAGATGAGAGTAATATGGCTGCTTATGCGTTTGTTGCAACAGAGGAAGAAGATACTCATGAACCATTGACATACCAAGAGGGAGTTGCTTGTGAACATAATTCTAAGTGGAAAGGTGCTATGAAAGAGGAGATGGATTCTCTGAGGAAGAACAAGACTTGGGAATTAGTAGACTTTGAGTTGATTATGACAAAACATATTAAAGGTGGAGGACCTACAAGACAAAGTTGGAATAACATTAATGCTGATTGAAGATTAGTCAAACAGTATTTAATGCTCAGCTAAAAGATAAAGATCAACATTAATGTTGATTGAAGATTAGTCAAATAGTATTTAATGCTGATTTATAGTTTCCTAATTTTATTTTGATCTTATCTTGTAAACCCTAACCCCTCTAGTATATAAAGAGGGGAAGGCGTCTAGTATTGGTGTCCATTTAGCTAGTCTTTCCAGTGAAGAAGTCTAAACGCTAGAAAGCGTGTGTAGTAGTTGTTAGTTTCTTTATTAATGTTTAATAAAGAAAACCTTATTAGTAACATGATTGTGTTCTTTATATTCCGCTGCGTGTTACAATCATTGTTATCATACCCTAGATGAGTCCTAATAACGATCTATGGAGTCATTATAGGATTCCACAATTGGTATCAGAGCCTCGTGGCTCTCGATCTAGGGTTTATAAGGTTTTCATCGGAAATTTTAGCTTATGATTCCTACTGGTAGGCTTTATGGTTCATACTGGTCTGCTTACGATTTCTTCTGCTAACATCATTCGATATGGGACAACACACGCGTTGGATCTTGAACAATGATGATGTGTATAGTTCGTTTTGAAGATTCAGTTCATGATATGATTCTTGATTGGTTGTTGCACGCTCTTTTACAGATTTGGTTAGAGTATGATACGATAAGTTCATTGGGGGGGGATATGATTTTTCATTCATGACTGGTTTTCTCGTTGATGCAACAGAGCTCATGTGATGGTGGCCGTTGGCATGAACATAAATAAATTTACAAAATTTATTTGTCGGCATGTTACTATTTGTTGTCTACAAGAATTATGCATGATTCAAAGACGTTTAATAATGTCTTCTACGCACTGAAGGAAGATTTGATCTATGCTACTGAGTTCAAGATTCAAGAGATGGCAAGTATACTTTTAAGGGGAAGCTTATTGTTCATATATTTACCATCTACATGCACTCCTATTTGATTATGACAAAAAGGGGAAGAGTGCATGGATTCAGGGGAAGTTCTTCATCTATATTAGCTTCAGGGGAAGCTTGTGCTTATTGGTTTTGTCATTATCAACTAGGGGAAGATTGTTGGGAATTATACTTTGAGTTGATTATGACAAAACATATTAAAGGTGGAGGACCTACAAGACAAAGTTGAATAACATTAATGCTGATTGAAGATTAGTCAAACAGTATTTAATGCTCAGCTAAAAGAATTTAGTCAACATTAATTGTGGATTGAAGATTAGTCAAATAGTATTTAAATGGTGATTATAGTTTTCCTAATTTTATTTTGAATCTTATCTGTCTTGTAACCTAAACCCTCTAGTAATAAGAAGGGGAAGGCGTCTAGTATTGGTATCCATTCATAGATAGTCTCTCCAATAAGAGTCTAAACGCATAGAAAGCGTGTGTAGTAGTTAGTAGTTAGTTTCTTTATTAATGTTATAAAGGAAATATCTCTTATTAGTAACACGATTGTTTCTTTTATTATGATGGATGTTACAATCATTGTTATCATACCTAGATGAGTCCTATAACGATATATGGGGGGGGGGGGGTGAAGATTATAGGATTCCACAACATGGGAATTAGTAGACCATCTAGCTGGGCAAAAGCTGGTGAGTTGTAAATAGTTGTTTAAGATAAAGGAAGGGATTGAAGGTGTTCAAAATCCTAGGTACAAGGCAAGGTTGGTGGCTTGTGGATTCACACAGAGGGCAGGTATTGATTACAATGAAGTATTTTCTCTGGTAGTACGACACACATCTATTCGGGTTATACGTGCATTAACTGCATGTAAAGATTATGAGTTGGAGCAGCTTGCTGTAAAGACGGCATTTTTACATGGGAATCTTGAAGAAGTGATCTACATGAGGCAGCCACAGGGATATGAACAAGGTAACAAGGTATGTTTGTTAAAAAAATCTCTTTATGGTTTGAAGCAGTTACCTAGGCAATGGTATAAGAAGTTTGATGAGTACTTGTTGAGCAACGGGTTCAAGCGTAGCAGTTACGACAGCTGCGTATATTACAGGAGTTATGCACCATGTGAGTATATCTATCTATTATTATATGTAGACGATATGTTTATTGCTTGTAAGAGCAAGGCTAAGAGTAGTTCTACCAAGTCTTTGCTTTAAAAGGAGTTCGACATGAAGGAGCTCGGGGAAGCAAAGAAGATTCTTGGTATGGAGATCGTCAGGGATCGGATTCGTAAGATTCTGAGGGTGTCACAATCTGGGTACGTTTATAAGATTTTGAATAATTTTAGATAGACAATCGAAGGTGGGCACTTCAAGCCGTCGTTGAAGGATTGCCCGGTTAGGGATTGTGCTGTTGAAAGGATGAGCAAGGTGCCTATGAAAATGCGGTTGGGAGCTTAATGTACTTAATGGTGTGCACAAGACCAGACATAGCGTACGCAGTAAGTGTAGTTAGCAGATATTTGGCGAATTCAGGTAAAAATCATTAGGAAGCAGTGAAGTGGATTTTGAAATATTTATGTGGCACTGCAAACATGGGATTGGTATATGGGATAAATTGTAGCAACCATGTCGATGTAACAGGTTTTGTTTATTCAGACTACACTAAGGATCCGGATAAAGGTAGGTCTATCACCGGTTACACATTTTTAGTACATGGATGTGTTTTAAGCTGGAAGGCAACGCTACAACACATGGTGGCTCTTTCAACTACAGAGGTGGAGTATATGGCCCTTATGAAGGTTGCGAAGGAAGCTATTTGGCTAAAGGGACTCTTGGAAGAGTTGGGCATAAAGCTTAACACTGTGGCAGTTAATTGTGATAATTAGGGCACGATTCACTTATCGCGGAATCATGCTTTTCATGAAAGGACTAAGCACATCAATGTGCGTTATCACTTTATCAAAGAGGTCTTGGAAGCAAAGACGGTTAAAGTTCTGAAGGTGGGTACTGAACATAATGTTGCAGATGCCTTGACGAAGGTGGTACCTGGACTCAAGTTACAACATTGCTTGGAGTTGCTGAATGTTGGTGTAGGCTAATATAAAGCCTAAGGTGGAAATTGTTAGGTTTAGTCTTTATTTTAGCAAAACTCCAGGGTAGTCGAGTGTTAAGTTTTCTTTTCAATTCTGTAAGGGTCGTGGGTTTGTTTGTCCCAAGCCCAACCCATGTGTTTCATAACCGACTTAAGGCATGTTAGAGTCGGTGTTTTCTTCCCCTCTCATCTCTATAAAAGGAGGGGGAGGGTTTTAGACACATCATTCTTTCAAGCTCATTCGATATTAATAAAGAGTAATCATTTGGGTAATACCTTGAGTTCTTTTATGTCAATTATAAGCTGTGCAAGTATGTCGGGTTCTTCATAGGTTCGGGTTCCGCAGGCTAACATTCGGGTTGTAAGCTGATCAAATACTACAACTATGAAATTACTATGATTGCTTTTTTTTCTCTGCCAATTCTTTCACAAAATTTCTTTCTGAACATGTTGTATACCATAAAACCATATTCTGAGAACCAATACCAATTTTGTATTTTTCCTATCAAAGTAACAACAGATAAGTATAATCAGTATCACAATAGGAAATAACTTTTGTATTTAGTGTTTGTAAACTAACCTGTTACATATCCATTTGAAACAATGTATTCAATGAAATCATCTATATTGGGAAATGGTGAATTTCCACTGACATAAGCTCTAATTTTGTAATCAATTGCTTCAAATTTGTTAGTCGTTCTTTCATAGTATTTTTTTTATCTGTCATAAAATATATATTTATTTCATTATTTTTCTAAAATAATAGAATGCAAAAATAGTGTTTGGCTCATCAATTATGTATTGGCATAAGGATTTTAAGATGAATTACCTCTGTGTCATAATGCAAAACCTTAATACAATCTAAATTAATTTTGTACATTAAAAGTTTTTCGCAGTCTTCTCCAACATTGCATATTAATGATTTCATGAACACATCCTCCTCATTCTGAAATATACAAATATATTGCAGTTAGTTTACAAAAAATTGAGAATACACAATTATTTTGTTATCATTTTTTTAATATTGTTATAAGATTTAGTGCATACAATTTCTTTGCTTTTAAACCTTCCAGTTGTAAGAAGCACTGAATCTTTTCCTGCTTTAGATGATAGGTGCAGATGAAAACAACAGGTTTTGGAATAGACAGCAGTGTCAATAAACAAATGACAAGGCACACCCCCACAACTTGAATCTTTTGAGATGAATAACTTTTCAAACTTTTTATCTCTATTTCTTGCACTATGTATCCGAGAACAAGTCTGTTAACATTCATGATTATCTTTAAAACAGAATATAAAATTGTTTTAAAAGAATAGTTTGTAATAAAATGTAAAAATTAATATTATTATTAAGCTGCATTTATACCTCAGTTATAACATGTGTGTTGTCATTGAATGCAATGCTTGGTTAGCGGATGATCAAGTGACAAGAAAAATTTTCTATTTACATAAGAATATTATATAATTAGAAAAAAAGTTCAAACTCAAAATAACAACTTTTTTTGTTAGTATTTAACATGTAAAACATAAAAAAATTTATACCTTTTGTTGAAGAGTCTAGTTCAAAAATGCATTTAGTGTCTCCTTCAATGGAGTACTTTTCAAACAAAGCTTTAAAAATTATTAATATTAGAAGATCAACCATTTCATCACCATTTTTTTGTATTTCCTTTTATATTGAACTCTAAATCGAAGTAAAGGTTGCATGGCATTCTCTGCAAGTAATATAATCTTTTTTTATATAGTTCCATTTTATTTGTTAAACATAAATAACAACAATTACCTTTTGAATAATTTCATAATGGTGAAGAAATTTAGAATTCATGCTTTTATACCTACAAATTAATAAATTAAGATCATAAATTCATGTATATTTAATTAAAAAATATTGTTTATAGCAGACATACCTCCACCAAAATTCTGCATATGTTGAGACAAGGAATATTCTTTGTCTACTTATATAATCTTGGTAACTAAAAATATGAACTCCTATATGTTTATTTTGCATATGTCATTGCTTCTTCTTGCCTTGAAAAAGTAGTCCAAATATCCTCTCTAAACAATTTTATGCAATAACAATTATATAAACTTTTAGAAAAGTAGTTGAATAAGTTTTATTCATTATTCACTGCATGCACCTTGATTTTTTTCAAGAGAAACCTTAGCACGTATCTCATGTAACAATCCCAATAATCGAGATGGTCTTTTTAGAGGTACACCTTGTGGAACAAAAGAACACAACTGGTGAGAATTGATTTATATTTTTCAATTTTTTATCCCCATAAATAAGTGTATTAAACTGATCGAAAAGACATATATAGTGTTAATTGTTTAACTGCATAAGAGAGTAAATAAGAGATTATATAACAGAGTAAATAAGAGAGTAAATTAAAATAAATTACGTCCTCAATGTTTATTTCGGACAACTGTTTTATCTCATTTGAATATGTTGAAAGTTTTTCGGACAACTCTTTTCTTTTAATATCTTCATTCTGTTTCTCTTTCTCTACTTTTTTGATTTCCTTACGCTTGTTGCTGATTCTGATTGACACAATTAATAAATATTATAACAAATATAATTCTAAATGCCAATTGACACTATACGTATAAAACAACTTCTGCACGAGCAATGTTATAACTTATAACATATTATTAGAATTATACAAGTTCTATATGATCAATATTGCATCTATGTTGAATATATCAACAAAAATATATATTACGTTCAATGTATTTTTTTTTCATTTATCTCTCTTATCATCATATAACATCTTTTAAAATCACAGTATATGTGTTTAATACAGTTAATATTTATTAATAAAACTTAATTATAAATTTAATACTTGAATACTTTTCTTTCTAAAAGTAATTCATTAATAACTATATTGCCATTTATATTGTTAATATCACAATAATAACCTGAAGCAGCATATGTTATATTAAAAAAGAATGATAATCACACTCTTAATATCATAAAACATATCTATAACCAATACTATATCTTATAATCAAAGTTAGAATAAAACTAACTATTCATTATATTAAAAAACTAGAATTAAGATCATAATACATCTGAATCAGTAACATTTTACAATTAACTGTCATACTATATGATAACAGTCTTAAAATCATAGTATATATGTTTAAAACAGTGAATATCAAAGTATTCAAAAAAGTTAATTATAACTCTAATACTTTAGTAATATTGTTTATAAAAATAATTCATTAATAACTATATAACCATCCATATTGTTAATATCACAATAATAATCTAAATCAGAATCTCTTGTATTAACAAAGATAATCTAACTCTTAATATCATAAAACATATTTATCACCAAAATTGTATATTATAATGAAAGTTAGAAGAAAACTAACTATTAACTATATTAAAAAACTAGAATTAAAATCATAATATACCTGTATCACCAATATTTATAATTAACTGTCTTACTATATGATGACACTCTTAAAACCATATTATATGTTTAAAACAGTTAATGTCAGAGTATTATAAAAACTTAGTTATAACTATAATACTTTAATAATATTCTTTATAAAAATAATTCATTAATAGGGATATAACCATCTATATTGTTAATATCACAATAATAATCTAAAGCAGAATTTTTTTATTAACACAAATAATGTCACTCTTATTATTGTAAAACATATGTATAACCAAAATTGTATATTATAATGAAAGTTAGAAGAAAACTAACTATTAATTATATTAAAAAAACTAGCATTAAAATCATAATATATCTGTATCACCAATATTTAGAATTAACTATCTTACTGTATGATAACACTCTTAAAACCATATTTATATGTTTAAACCAGTTAATATCATAGTATTAAAAAAACTTAATTATAACTATAATACTTTAATAATATTCTTTATAAAAATAATTCATTAATAACTATATTACCATCTATGTTGTTAATATCACAATAGTAATCTAAAGCATCATTTATTATATAAAAAGACAACCTCACTCTTAATATCATAAAACATCTTTATTACCTATACTATATATTATAATGAAAGTTAGAAGAAAACTAACTATTCAATATATTAAAAAACTATAATTAAAATCATAATACATTTGTATCAACAATATGTACAAGTAACTGTCTTAGTATATGATAACACTCTTAAAATCATAGTATATATGTTTAAATCAGTTAATATCAGAGTATTAAAAAACATAATTATAACTATAATACTTTAATAATATTCTTTATAAAAAATAATTCATTAGTAAGTATGTTACCATCTATGTTTTTAATATCACACTAAAGAATCGAAAGGCAGCATTTGTTTTTATTAACAAGGATAAACTCGTCTTAATACGTAAAAACTATTGATAATACCAAAATTTGTATATTATTATGAAAGTTAGAAGAAGAAAACTATTCACTATACTAAAACAGAAATAAAATCATAATACATCTGTATCAGCAATATTTATAATTAACTGTCTTACTAGATGATAACACTCCTAAAATCATAGTATATACGTTTAAAACAGTCAATATATGAGTATTAAAAAAACTTAATTATAACTCTAATACTTTAATATTATTCTTTATAAAAATAATTTATTAATAACTATATTACCATATATATTGGTAAGGTAAGGTAACACCCAATATCGTATTCCACGGGTTATGGGTCCCAATACCGTCTTCCACGGTGTACGGGGGAGGTTAAGACGTAGACAACCATACCCATACCTAAGGTTGAGAGGCTGCTTCTGGTTCTACCAAAGATAGAAAAGGACCCCGACCTTGCAATGATTAAGGATCGAACCTTTGACCTCTGTCTCCATAGGCAAGGATGATAACCACCTCATTTAACCTTGTATTTTTACCATCTATATTGGTATTCTCTCAATAATTATCTTAAGCAACATCTGTTATATTTAAAAAGTTAATCATAATCTTAATATCATAAAACATATCTATCACCAATACTATTTATTATAATCAAAGTTAGAAGATAACTAACTATTTGCTATATTAAAAAACTATAATTAAAATCATAATACATCTGTATCAGCAATATGTACAATTAATTGTCTTACTAGATGATAACACTCCTAAAATCATAGTATATACGTTTAAAACAATCAATATCTGAGTATTAAAAAAACTTAATTATAACTCTAATACTTTAATATTATTCTTTATAAAAATAATTTATTAATAACTAGATTACCATATATATTGGTAAGGTAAGGTAACACCCAATATCGTATTCCACGGGTTATGGGTCCCAATACCATCTTTCACGGTGTATGGGGGAGGTTAAGACGTAGACAACCATACCCATACCTAAGGTTGAGAGGCTGCTTCTGGTTCTACCAAAGATAGAAAAGGACCCCGACATTGCAATGATTAAGGATCGAACCTTTGACCTCTATCTCCATAGACAAGGATGATAACCACCTCATTCAACCTTGTATTTTCCACATCTATATTGGTATTCTCTCAATAATTATCTTAAGCAGCATCTGTTATATTTAAAAAGTTAATCATAATCTTAATATCATAAAACATATCTATCACCAATACTATTTATTATAATCAAAGTTAGAAGATAACTAACTATTCGCTATATTAAAAAACTATAATTAAAATCATAATACATCTGTATCAGCAATATGTACAATTAATTGTCTTAGTATATGATAACACTCTTTGAATCATAGTATATATGTTTAAAACAATCAATATCTGAGTATTAAAAAAACTTAATTATAACTCTAATACTTTAATATTATTCTTTATAAAAATAATTCATCTATAACTATATTACCATCTATATTGGTATTCACAATAATTATCTTAAGCAGCATATGTCATATTAAGAAAGTTAATCACAGTCTTAATATCATAAAACATATGTATCACCAATACTATATCTTATAATCAAAGTTAGAAGAAAACTAACTATTCACTATATTAAAAATCTTGATTAAAATCATAATACATCTGTATCAGCAATATTTTACAATTGTGTCTTACTATATGAGAACACTCTTAAAATCATAATATACATGCTTAAAACAATCAATATCAGGGTCTTAAAAAGTAAATTATAAGTCTTACAATGATAGGTAGTTTTCATCATCTTAAGACCTTTCTTAGTGGTTTTTTGGATTAGGTATGATAATAGCCAAGTAATGTAATGTGTTAGCTTTTGTTTATTGGACAGAAAGTTGGATACGCCGTATTCGATGGAAGTGGATACGTCGTATTCAGCTATCGACCAGAACAGTGTATTAAGAAAAACAATTAAATACGCAAACAATTAAACATACATATATACAAGCAAATAATTAAAGACAAATATACAAAATTTACAGAATATACAAGAATATACACTAATCTAAATTACACTAATCCTAAGGGTTAGATCTAATCTAATGTTAAAAACCAAAATATCAAATAAAAATCAAGATTAATTTTCACTCTCTGGCAGCGGCGCCAAAAACTTGATGTGTCGTTGTGTGGTGTATATTTTTATGATTCAAGTTTTAAATTTATATTTTGCCGACTAAACCAAAAACAACACTTTAACGGGCAGTGTACCCGATCGATAGTAGTTTCGTGGTAAGTAGGGTGTCGAACACTTGAAGCGATGTTAAATATATCAATTATCTGTATTTTGGTTATCTAATCTATGTTAATTCTATTCTATTCTAAACCTATGTTAGTCCTAATCCTAATTCTAATGGGTAAAAAAGGGTTTTTAGCTTGAGAGACTACCACGGTTTGGTTGGTGACTATAATCAATTCAAGGCACTTTAACCCACACAAGCAAATTAACAGAAGATAAAAGAGCGGTAGAGCCAAATATAAGAAAACTATATTAACCATTATTAATCCGATTAGAACGTTGGTTTGTTTATTAAGTGCAATGATTTCTTCTCTCGAGGTGGCATATCATTCTTAAGACTTAGGCGTTACATCATCCTAAGACCTAGACACATTAATTCTGTCACAACTAAAGCATCCGCATAAAGCATCCTTATTTGCTGATTATAATCTATCTTAGGGATTAAAGCAATGGTGATCTTGTTAAACCATGGCTCATAGAGACTTTACCCACTTACTGCTTAATGGAAATTTATACACTAGTAGTCCACTTGTCCAACTATCCAATGGAATCAAAACGTTATTTGTTGAATTATCTAGGTTCACCTGCTAGTCAACTTGTTCACTAAACCAAAGGCAATATTTGATTAACTAGTTAAGCCAGAAGCGTATCCTTAGCACGGATTGTCACAGGTTGCGTGCCGGACTTGTTGTGACGACTTCATTTCTTGATTTTCCCAAAAATCAATACTTTTTACTTGAGGTGAGTTTATATCCCCGTTTTACTTGTTTACCACTATTTTATAAATCTCGGGGTGAGATACATTGCTTGTTTTACATTTGGACGCAAGTACTCTTTTAAATGATTATGGATTAGCCTAAGTAGCGATAACCCACTAGGCCAGATTATCATGAACCATTAATTACTTTGTGTAAGCGCGAGTGTTATAATTAGATCTATTTGGGATTGACATCCCCGTTCGGGTAAGTAGCACTTACTAGTTTCAGAAGACCAAACTAACAGACGTATTCCATGTCAGACTGCGGGTGTCTCGGGTTGGACACTCCCTAGGGGTACTTTGATTGCATTATATTACATACATAACTTTGTCTAGTTTCGGTGTCATGAGCTTAACGCAATCATAATTAATTTTGTGATGGTGTACGTGTTACAATTATTACACTCTTTGTAATCTTACGTTCCAACCTTTATACTTATTTAAACCTATGAACTCACCAACTTTATGTTGACATTTTTAAGTATGTATTTCTCAGGTGCTTAATCCATTATGAAGTATTGTAAGTGCATTGGGTCTTCATTCATACAAGACTACATTTTCATGGACTTTTCATGCACTACTTTCCTCGTTGTATTCTTTTTAAACTATGAATTCCATTTGATGCAAACTTGGGACAACTTGTTTTGAACTAATTTATTTCAATGAACAACGAGGTTATCTTTTAAACGACTTATGTAGAGGTCATTCCCTATTATCTTGTGCTTATGTATTTTGAAGTAACGCCTCTAGTTATCGTTTCGCTGCCACATATTTTGAGGGTGTTATAGATTGGTATCTAGAGCCAAGGTTATAAGGAACTAGGTTGCACATTTTACCTAGACTATAACCAATTCATAAACATTGCATCACATAAAAAAATTTCATGTGCATTCACACTACTCGCTTACATGACTTATACATGCGTTTACTTTTCCTATCGTACACTTTTACACTTGACTTATACATTATATTTATATAAAACTTTGATTGACACAGCACTATGACCACACCTCGTCCCACACCTTTTCCTGCTACTACACCACGTGCCTGAGTACTCATTCCATTTGTCATCATATCTGATTCTGACGATGAGATCAATAGCTTACCCGTTAGACCCGCATCACCATCATCGGATCGCATACCCACTAGATTCTGGTGATGACTTATCAGACGAGGATTTGAGTGAGACTGCTGAGTCACTCCACACTCAGACTGCTCCGACATCAGTTGTCCACTCACCACCTACCTGACCCTTATCCACTAGCCCTGCCTTTGCTCGTAGACCGGGAAAGGAGATCCCGACATCACCACCATCACTCTTACCATCATCATCTTCACCCACTCCTACCATCATCATCCTCACTACCACCATCACTTTTACCATCCTCATTCGTAAGAGAGCCAGACCGCCTTCACCATCACTACTGTCATCAGTATCACCATCACCACTACCACTACCACCACTACCATCACCACCATCAGCAACAGTACCACCACCACCAGAGGTTGTCATTCCCAAGACTTTAGCCACGGCTGCCCCTCCTAGACTTTGTAGGATGGTAGAGGCCCATCGTTAGTCTTTTACTAGAGACGGTATTGATACTTGGAGGCACCAAGAGAGTGAGCCCAGATATGAAATGAGAGAGAGTTTTTCAGTTCAGATACACCCGATCACCGGTGAGCCTATTCACCGTACTATCCCTTTACTCGTTGCGAGACTGGTTCGTCATGATGATCAGATTGAGGAGATACGCGACCACTAAAGAGAGATTTTGGCAGCGAGGAATGAGTCTGATGTGAGGATTGAGATCCTGGAGCAGGAGTTAGAGACCATGCGTAGCTGAGCAGAGGCTTCTAAGGCGCGATTGCAACAGAGTGAGGCTGACATACGAGTGCTCATGGCACACATCAGGAGATTGGAGGACCATTTCGGCATGTAGTCTACTAGATATTTATCATTTTGTAGCTCCATTATTGTATCCTACTAAACTTGAGTAGAACTCGGTTGGTAGTGTTAATGAGAAACTTGTACTCTTTTATTCATGTAACACGATGTACTAAGTATTAATCTATGTTGTTGGTTACGATTATGCTAATTATGATGTTGATTTATTTATGCCATGGTTGCTTTTATCTTATATCTCTACGTGCCATGATTCTATCATGTTTATATGTTGTGTCTATAGTGTGTCATGATGTACTTTAGATGAAATCTTACTACACATTATATTTCTTGTGATTTTGAAGAACAATGTCAACTACAAATCAATGGATGAATTTTGCGGAAATCGAGATGATTGTAGCCCAGCGAGTTGCTAATGCTATTGAGACCATTGCTATCTACAAGACAAAAACCCGCATGGACCGCGACTCAACGGATCGGGTCGAACATCAGAAAGACAAGGTGGCAAAGGATGCTAGCGACAAGAGCAAATGGGAAGGAAATCTTGGCAGAAACTCTAGCCAACAGCAAAACAAAAGACATAAAGTGATTAAAGCACACGTTGTCGGGTGAAGCAACAGGAAGGTTTATTTTGGGAAGCTACCCCACTACAACAGATGTAAACTGCACCACACTGGACCATGCTTTGTGCAGTGCAACAACTACAAGCGGATTGGTCATCAGACTAGAAATTGTAGGCCCCCCGTCCCTGAAACCACACCGCTAACCCTGTAACAATCTTTGTTTATGTGATTATATAACGTTTAAATTTCACTATTTATATTTTTAGTCTCGTGGCGCGTTGCTTTATTTTTAATCGTTAAGTTACATCGTGGTAAGCTAAAAATTACCATTCACGTAAACAGTCATCAACCAATTAAAATGTATACGTCCAAGCAGTGTTAGATAATTATTTAGAGTATAATTATTAACTTTGTACATTTTATTTTTATTGGTTATGTAAAGTGTTTACGTTTCGCGATAAAATACGTTTAGGCATTCCCAGAACCACCAAAACTTTTCTACGCTTAAACAAATACCTATTTTTATACCCAATACACTAAGTTCTATACAATTTCACCCATGTTAACATTATTAGTCATATTTTACATAAAATAAACCAACTAGCAACTACACATTACAAGTTATACCTTTACACTAAATGTATATACATTTAAACTTCAAATAAAGCAAGTATTTATCAATAAAAGATCAAAGATATTTCTAGCTCATTCCCCCCTAAATTCGGATGAGAAGTGCTCCCAAAGGGACCAAGAGCACACAATGGACCAACTTGAACTTGTACAAACCTCTTCTCATTAAACCTTAAGGACTTTCAACAAGTCTTGACCAAGACTTTCCCTAAAAATCCTCATCTTGTCCTAAGACTACTACAAGTGGTCTTGGACTAGTCAAAGATGTATATAAGGAAGCAACTAGTAAGGAAATAACACACAACTCATTTCTACATAAGAAAAACTTCACCAATCTCTTTGTTCTCTCCCTCCTAGCCACGGCTAAACCACAAACACCCTAAGCAATTCATACAATTTTATTTACCATCCATTCAAGTGTTCTTACAACATATCTAAGATATACCAAGAAGGTTTGAAGGTTTAGTTAAGCATTTACAAGGGTTAAGCAAGAAGGGTTTAAGATTAGGGTTTCATTGGAATTAGGGTTTTGTTTGTCTTGGAAGCTTAGGTTTATTATCTAAACTAGGGTTTAGATCTTGTATTTCATCATCTTACATCATATTAAGGTTATCTAAAAACCTTAAACTCTTTACATTTGTGATTTTATATGTATATTATGTTTATATAGTTAATCACCATCTAGGAATATTATTAACTTGTAAAATGGATTTTTACACTTGATTATGGTTTGATAAGCTTTGTCATATGTTATGTTGATGTTGAGAACATGTTATAATGGGAGTATAAGTATTATTCAAGTGTTGGTTTATCTATAAAAAGTATATATAAGTTAATGATTTAAAAAGGTTACTTATTAAGTTTATAAGTAAATGGAATACAAGGACTTGTTATCATGGACACACTTGAACAAATGATGGACTAAGGAACTTAAATATATGAGACATGTGATATAAATGGTTGTAGAGGACTTGTAACAAAGTTACTAAACTAAAAAGTTATAAAAACAAGTTTAAACATATTTTTAACAAAAATATCAAAAGGGTCTGTTTTAAATTCTAATATAAAGTATTGGTTTTATATTTTTATAAAATACTGCAAGTTACAAGGATCGTAGGCATGTAGAGAACTCGATAAACCAATTTAAAACGAAAAAGATACGGCATTTGCAAGTTATACGATAATAAACGCGTTTATAAAAGAAATTTTATAAAAACTTATTAAAATGCACCTCTGATATAAATGATTGGTTAATTTTCTCAGAAATTACATAATTTTAGGATTCCAAAACATTAAGAATCATAATTTTTTGATCAATAACGAAGGAGTTATGGATTTTTTCGTGTTTACGATAATTAAAGCTTATAAAAATAATTTTATAAACTATGGACAGTAAAAATAACTATTCATCTCAGATACATTTTGGAAAATACATTAGTTAGATAAAACTTTTAATTACGAAGACGTGCTTGAAAGAATCACTAAAATCGGAGTTAAAACGAATAAGATACGACGTTTACGATAGTTAAATTTATAAAAGTGTATGAACAGTAAAAAGTACTGTTCACCAGAGGACTTAAAATATTAAAATGTAATATTTTGATAACTCTTCTTAATACAAAAGCCTGGACATTAGAAACGTAAGAAACGGACTTAAAACAATAAAGTTACGCCATTTTTATTAAAGAAATATTTATCAACGTTTTAACTTTATAAACATGATTTCTCATATACAAATAGATGGTGATGTAGCTATATAGAATTATATGCGGTATTAGTTCATCAAAGTACTTAGTACTCATACGGCCTATAATTAATTAGGTTGCATTCGGGCGTATTAGTGACGCATTTTTCACGCATTTGATTTACATTGTTAACTCATCCACTCGAGGTAAGTTCATAGCCCCGCGTTTTATATTTATAACTATTTACAAGTTTTGGGGTGAGAAACATATGCATGTTTTACAATTGGACGCAAGTGGACATTTTACATTACGATTATGCGTTTGCCTAAGTAGCGATAACCCTCTGAGCCTATTATCATGAACTGTCAATTACTTGTTGTGAGTGCGAATGTTATAAATAGATCTATTTTGGGATTGACATCCCCGTTCGAGTGAGTCATGCTCACTGTGCCGATATATCAGACAACGAACGTATACCATGTCGGATTTGGGATGTTGCGGGTTAGAACATCATCACGGGCAATGTTGGCAATTTATATTGCAATTCATACATGTCGAGTTTCAGTGTCACGAGCTTAGGCAAACGTAATTACATTTTATGATGTTTGCATCTGTTGCATTATCATGGGGAAATCTTGCGGTCCTACATTATACATTTTACAAACCTATGAATTCACCAACATTATTGTTGACGTTTTAAGCAATGTTTTCTCAGGAGATCAGTGAGGTACAAGACCAGGGATACATTGGTGGTCGTTATTTTGGAAGTCATATGTATTAAAGATTTGGTTGCATTACATTTTGGGGGTATATTTGTTATGGACTAAAATCTTTGTATATTGAACAATGAACAAATGAAGTTTCGAACTTATATAACAACAATTTGTTAAATCTAATGTATTGGTTTTAAACGACTTTTAAATGGTCGTTCTTATATATATCTTGTGCTATTGATCTATAAAGTACCACCCCCAGACCCATATTCCGCTGCGACCTAATTTAGGGGTGTTACAGATTGGTATCAGAGCCAAGGTTATAGAGAACCAGGTCAAATGTTTTTGCTGGACTATAATCGTTTTCAAACATTGCATTCATACAAAGGGATTTTCACGGGACATACATACATTAGTTGGTTAGACTAGATGCATTTCATGATTGATATACATGTTATAAAATACTATGTATATTACTATAAGAGTCTTATATTAATACTTATATAAGCTACTTTTGATTTTCAGATTTGGTCATGTCGGACTCAGAGGATTCCACAGTCACTTACATGGAGGTATCTAGTCCGTTCAAGGATTTGTCAGACATAGGATCTCTGGGAGTCGATGGACTGCCCATGATGCCATAGGACCCTTATGCTTATGTGGTGGCCACTTTTCAGGCCCCACCATCACCGGATTATTTGCCTGGCCTTGAGAAGCCAGAGCGGGCACCACCTTCACCAGAGTTTGTTCCTGAGCCTGTATATCCGGAGTTTATGCCACCGGAGGATGAGGTGTTTCCAACGGAGGAGCAGCCACTGCCTGCTGCTGTCTCACCTACTGCCGACTCACCATGATACATTGCAGACTCCGATCCGGAGGAGGATGAGGAGGATCCAGAGGAGGACCCCGCTGATTATCCTGCCGACGGAGGAGACAATGACGATGATGATGATGAGTCATCCGATGATGACGAGGATGATGATGATGATGTTGAGGAGGACGAGGATAAGGAGGAGGAGGAGCACCTAGCTCCGGCCGACTCTGTCCCACCACCTGTATACCGTGTATGGCTAAGATGTATGTCCGAGCTCAGACACCCATATCACTTCCTTTAGATACATAGGTTGACAGACTTCTTGCCATACCTACTCCACCACCATCACCACTCTCTCCATTGTCATCACCACTACCTCAGATACTATCACCACTACCCCAGATACTATCACCACCATTACCTGTATCACCTCCACCACTACCTGCTAGTCCTACTTATCTTTTAGGATATAGAGCTACTATGATCCGGTTGAGAGCCGAGTCACCATCTACTTCCCATCCATTACCACTACCATCACCTATTATACTTCCATATACCAGGGCATCTGTGGCCATGATGAGAGCTGCTGCACCATCCACCCATATCTTAGCATCTCGATCAGAGACACCACCATCAGGGACACCACCATTTCTACCTATACCATTACCTACTCTATCACTACCTTTGCTTCTTCCTTCTACTGACTGTAGAGCAGGTGTTTCCGAGGTTATGTTACTGCCTCGGAAGAGGTTGTGTATTGCTCTAGGTCTGAGATTTAAGGTCGGTGAGAGTTCATCTGCTCCTACTGCTAGACCTACTAGAGGCTTTAGAGTAGACTATGGATTTGTTAGCACTTTAGATGATAAGATTAGGTGAGACCCTAAAAGAGAGGTAGGTTATGGGATTACAGATACTTGGGATGTAATGGTTGAGGACATACAGGGGACACCATCTGTGACTGATGTAGCAGGGCTGAGTCAGTGGATGACAGATTTTGTCACCACTATTAGGCAGGACACATATGAGATATATGGGAGACTGGATGATGCACAGGATGATAGATTGTTGATGAGCGGCCATCTTAACATGCTGCGTAGAGACAGATGCGCTCATGCTCGTACTGCTAGACTGATGGATACTGAGGCCATACTTTCTCATGAGGCTTGGGTACAGTCGATGGATGCTAGTGTTACCACCTGTTCTAAGGTGAGAGCACTACAGACTGTATTAGCATAGCAGACCAAGATCAAGGAGTTGCGGGCAGCAGACCGCAAGTGACAAACACAGTTCACAGAGGTACTGACACTGATGAGGACACTATAGACATAGGTGACAGCACTTTAGAGTCAGCAGGGACCCGCTTGCTGTCTAGCATAGCCTGAGATACTAGAGGAGGCTGGTAGTAGTTCGTAGATTTGGTTATGTTGTAGCTATGTTGTATAGCCTACTAAGTATTACGGGGTAACTCCCAGCTAGTACGGCTTTAGGTTGTTTATATTTCATCTTGTAACCTAAGGGTAGTGATCATTTTGTAACCGAATCAGGTCATGTATGTTTCCAGATTATATATGGAAGGGATGTATTATGTCATATCTGTAATCGAATTTATTATGAATGAATGTCGATTTAGCTACACCATTGTTAATTTCAATTCAGTTGTATATTTCACTGTGCGATGTGATCTCACTTTATTTATTATGCATATGTCATGTCATGGTTATGATTTGTATGAAATCTAACGGGTATTATATTTTCCTGTGATTTGAAGAAAATGGCACCAAAAAGAACCACCAGATCAACACCAGCCACAACAACCACCCCTACTACTTCTGTGATTGATGAGCAACTTACGAGACTAATTGACCAGGGCGTTGGCGATGCATTGGCAACACGTGACGCTGACCGAAGCTGAAATGGCGAAGACAGTCATGATTCAGGCACAACTGTAAGGAGGCAAGCTCCTCCTGCTCATGAGTGCACTTACCTAGATTTCATGAAATTCAAACCCCTATAATTTAAGGGTACTGAAGGAGTCATTGAGTTGACTCAATGGTTTGAAAGAATGGAAACTGTGTTTCGTATAAGCAACAACTCAGTGGAAAACCAAATCAAGTTTGCCACTTGTACTCTTCTTGGAAGTGCTTTAACATGGTGAAACTCTCATGTTAAGACTGTTGGTCACGATGTTGCTCATGCAATGACCAAACCTGAAAAAGAAGATGACTGACAAGTACTGCCCAAGGGGCGAGATTAAGAAGCTAGAGGTTGAGATGTGGAATCTTAAGGTTAAAGGTACCGATGTAGTAAGCTATAACCAACGTTTTCAGGAACTGGCATTGATGTATGCTAAGATGTTTCCTGAAGAGTCAGACAAGATTGAGAAATATATCAGTGGTTTGCCCAACATGATTTACGGAAGCGTAATGACATCTAAGCCAAAGACCATACAGGATGCAATTGAATTTGCAATTGAGCTAATGGACAAGAAGATCCTCACTTTTGCTGAACGATAGAGTGAAAACAAAAGAAAGCAAGATGATAACCAACAACAACAATAGAACAAGAGGCAGAACACTAGCAGGGCTTATGTTGTAGGGTCTGGTGAGAAGAAACCTTACAGAGGATCTAAACCTCTGTGCTCTAAATGCAACTATCACCATGACGGTCAGTGTGCTCCAAAATTCCACAAGTGAAACAGAGTTGGCCATCTGGCTCGTGACTGTAGGAGTACTGCAAATGCCAACACTACTAACAACCAAAGGGGCATTGAGGCAGGTCAGAAACCTACTTGCTATGAATGTGGAGCCCAGGGACATTTCAAGAGGGAGTGTCCAAAGCTGAAGAACAACAACCGTGGTAACCAAGGTAGAAATGGCAATGCTCCAACTAAAGTGTATGCGGTGGGCTGTGTAGGGACAAACCCAGACTCAAACGTTGTTATAGGTACGTTCCTTCTAAACAGCCGCTATGTTTCTGTCTTATTTGATACTGGTATGGATAGAAGCTTTATGTCTACTACATTTAGCTCCCAAATTAATATCACACCAACTACCTTAGATCATTATTATGATGTTGAACTAGCTGACGGCAGAATAATTGGGTTAAACGCTATCATTCGGGGTTGTACATTAAATTTCTTAAATCACCCATTCAACATAGACTTAATTCCTGTAGAACTTGGTAGTTTCGACGTCATAATCGGTATGGATTGGTTGGCAAAGTACCAAGCTGTCATTGTTTGTGCCAAGAAAATCATTTGTATTCCCTGGGGAAATGAAACATTAATTGTTCGTGGTGACGGAAGCGACCGGGGAAACGAGACTCGTTTGAACATCATCTCGTGCAGTAAAACGCAAAAGTACATGCTAAAAGGATGTCACGTCTTTTTGGCACATGTTACAACAAAGGTTACTGAAGAAAAGTCAGAGAAGAAGCGACTTGAGGGTACCAATCGTTCAAAATTTTCCTGAAGTATTTCCTGAAGACTTGCCGGGTCTCCCTCCGACTCGACAAGTGGAATTCCAAATCGATTTGATACCTGGTGATGTACCTGTAGCATGGGCACCTTATCGATTAGCCCCATCTAAAATGAAGGAATTGTCAGACCAACTCCAAGAACTTTCTGACAAGTGCTTCATAAGACCCAGTTCCTCACCTTAGGGAGCTCTGGTCTTGTTTGTCAAGAAGAAGGATGGATCGTTTCGAATGTGCATCGACTACCAAGAGCTGAACAAGCTAACGGTGAAAAATTGTTATCCACTCCCAAGGATCAACGATTTATTTGATCAAATACAAGGATCCAGTGTTTATTCTAAGATAGACTTGCGATCAGGTTATCACCAGCTTCGAGTACGTGAAGAAGATATTTCGAAGATGACATTCAGAACTCGATATAGTCATTACGAATTCCAAGTTATGCCATTTGGCTTGACGAATGAACTGGCAGTATTTATGGAGATCATGAACTGCGTGTGCAAGCCATATTTGGATGAGTTCGTGATTATCTTTATTGACGATATCCTCATCTATTCTAAGAACAAGAAGGAACATGAAGAACATCTTAAGGCAATTCTGGAATTGCTTAAGAAAGATGAGTTGTACGCTAAATTCTCTAAATGTAAATTTTGGCTTCCCAAGGTATAATTTCTCGGCCACATGATTGATAGTCAAGGCATTCACGTGGATCCCGCCAAGATCGAATCCATAAAAGATTGGGCATCTCCTAAAACACCAACGAAGATTCGGCAATTTTTAGGTCTTGCTGGGTATTACCGAAGATTCATCAAAGGATTTTCGAAGATCGCCAAGTCAATGACCAAGCTTACTCAGAAAGGAGTTAAGTTTGATTGTGGTGACAAGTAAGAAGCAGCGTTTCAACTGATTAAGCAGAAGTTATGTAGTGCACCAATTATGGCTTTACCTGAGGGAAGCGAAGATTTTATCGTATACTGCGATGCTTCGATTAAAGGTTTGGGCGTTGTGTTGATGCAAAGAGAGAAGGTGATTGCTTATGAATCACGCTAATTGAAGATTCATGAGAAGAACTATACGACTCATGATTTGGAACTTGGAGCAGTAGTGTTTGCTTTAAAAATCTGGAGTCACTATCTGTATGGAACCAAGTGTATGGTGTTCACAGATCATAAGAGTTTACAACACATTCTTGATCAAAAGGAGCTAAGCCTAGTAGCCTGATGCAAGCTAACGGTGAATAAATTGTTATCCATTCTCCCAGGATCAAACAACGATTATTTGATCAAATACAAGAACCAGTGTTTATATCTAAGATAGAGCTTTGTCGATCAGGGTATCACCAACTCGAGTACCATGAAGAAGATTGATTCGAAGATGAAATTTCAGTCAACTGACGCAATGGTTTATATGATTCGCAAGTTATGCCGTTTTATTTGGCTTTGACGAAAGAACCTGGCGGTAATATGATCTCAAGAACCGCGTGTGCAAGCCATAATTGAGGATAAGTTCGTGATTGTCTTTATTGTGACGATAACCTCAACTACTCTAAGAACTAGAAGGAACAATGAGAGAACATACTTAAGCCATTCGGAATTGCTTTAAGAAAGAGAATAGTACTCATTAAATGTATTAAGAATGTAAATTTTTGGCTTCACAGGTATCAATTCCTCGGCCACATGATTGATAAGTCAAAAGGCATTCACGTGATCCCCAGCCAAGATCGAATCCCATAAAAGATTGGCCATCTGTCCTAAAACACCAATACGATCTCGGCAATTTTTAGTCTGCAGGGTATAGTACCAAGAGTTCATCAAAGGAAATATTGTCTAATTCGGTACTATTCTAAGTTCTACAATCCGAATAACATAATCTTGCGGAATTTTATGTTAACCAATGTGACTCTGATTGGTCCATGTTGGGAGTAAAAGAGGTGAATGTTACTCCTCTTATGTTAAAACCCTTTATCTGCTTAAACGATAAGTTGAAAAGCATTGAAAGAGGCAAACATGAACAGTGTTCAACTTTTTTAGTTAGATTAAGAAGTCAATAAAGTAGAGTTGTAAATTGGGTTAGAATTAGTAACTTTTTTTAGGCTTATGCGTGTTGACTCGGTACATTTTTTTGTCAAATTAAAGCTTACTTTTTATGCGTCAAAGATGATTACGTATAAAAACTAAAGTTTTTCAAGTTATGTTCTATTTTCTTTAATATAAAATATATTTTGAACTTTGTTTCAGGAAAAAGACTAAGCAGAAAATAGACAGATAAATTATCAATCCTGTTGTTCATTCCTTGAGCTATATGCTTTGTGGCTGCTTTCATCTTTCATGCTCGATAGGAAATGTGTTAATGAGGTAGGATCCTAACTAGATTATATAACTTTTAGTTTACATTAGGGATGGCAAAAGCACCCGAAACCGATGGGAAAAACCGAAACCCAAACCGGTTGGGTCGGGTTCGGGGGCGGGTTGGCGGGTTCGGATGCGGGTACGGGTATTGATAAAAGAATTTAGCCGGGTACGGGTTCGGTGACGGGTTTTGATAATACCCGCCCGATTACCCGTACCCGTACCCGTATTCGTTTACCCGAATTCGTACCCGCTTTATTGTTATTATAAATAAATAAAGTATATATATATTATTATATATAATTTCTTCCATTGTATTTTTTATATAACTATTTCTATTATTTAACACATTTGAATATTACATAAATTATTTGAAAGCGTTAAATCGTCTAATACGGTATTTGTTTTCTTTAACTTTTAAAAAATTTGAATATATAAGGGTGTTTTGCTTTATTTTTCGATGAATTTTAGTGTGACTTAATCTTGATACCCATTATTTTTCTATAAAAATATTCAATTGGGAATACCCGATACCCGCGGGGAAACCCAAAAAACCGATGGATAATATTAACCGGGTACCCAACGGGTAATGGGGCGGGTACGGATGTGGATATTATAAACGGGTGCGGGTACGGGTACACTAAAACCCGCCCCGAATCCGACCCGTTGCCATCCCTAGTTTACATGTATTATTTGATTTCCAGTTGTTTGATAAAAATTATTATGTCTCATTTTCAGTATCTATGCCGGCTCACTACACTCAAAAGGCATGGGTTACGCGGGTTGTTGCACTCAAAACAAAGGGTCAGAACCATCTCAGCTCCATTCATCTTTTATGTTAGGTGACTTCATTAATATGTCGGCTCACTACACTCAAAAGGTGTGGGTTACACGGGTCGCTGCACTCAAAACGAACGGGTCAGAACCATCTCATCTCCATTCATCTTTTGTGTTAGGTGGCTTCATTAAGATCCACATTGTCATAAAGCTTCAAACTTAAACTAAACTGGTACTTCAACATGTGATTTATGTCAAAGAACAGATTTAGGGAGACATTATTGAAATAACGTCGGATGGGGAAAAACAAAGGGGCGGCTTACTTATTTACTAATTTGCAGCAGCAATATGTAGGGATTTTAGTAAAAAGGTTGCGAAGTTGAGGGTATGTTTATATGATAATTTCTATTTTTGGTATACTATTTTTTTGTTACAGTAATTTGCGGAGAAAAGTATGTAGGAAACTAGAAGGGGGGGTTGAATAGTTTACTGGTTAATTTGTCGTTTTAAAACTTTGCTTAGAAAATTGTTAGATTCGAGTTGTATGTCAATCAATCAACAATATGAATCACAACTAAAATATCTAATATAATGAACTAAGTAAACAATAACACTAAAGAGATAGAGAAAGAAATGATCAAACCAAGACACCAAGATTTATAGTGGTTCGGCAATGAAGCACCTCTTCGTTCCTACTCCACTCCCCGAGTACTCCACTCGAGATTTCACTATGTCAACAAGCTCCCTTTAGGCGGAGAAAACCGTTTACACGTCGCTTACTTTCTTTTTTGACACTAAGCTAGATGTCGAGTCCTAATCTTAGCTAGAACCAATCTAAGACTTCACAAAGTCTTTATACACTCACAAGATATATACCCTTGGATTGACACACAATCCAAATCACACCAATACACAATTTACACTATTGGATCTACACTCAATCCAATTTACACAACAACACAAAGTAAATGTAATGAAGATATGTGATCTTGAGGAGGAAGAGAGAGATCACTTGATAACAAATCGTATGTAGAAGAATACGATTGTTCTTCTCTTGCACTTGATTAGAAGAAGAAGGGAGGAAGAAAGAATTAATCACTTGAAAACAAGATCAAGATATGTGTTTTAGAAAGAAAGGAAGAAGAGAGAATAACAGATCTGAAAAAATTCGTGGCAAGAGGTTCTGTTTTTCAGATGGGGTGGCCCAGTATTTATAGGCACAAAAAGGAGCCGTTGTACTGACGGCGGTCCCGGCGGTCCCTTATATATAAGGGGGCCGCCAGGCCTATAAGGGGGCCGCCGTAGACTACGCTCCCCTTTTTGTCTTTTTGTGAGGAAGGTGTTATCTGTTTTAGAACCTTCCATTTTGGGGGGAAAATCTGATTTCAAATTAAATAATTTAATAAAATATTTCTTTTATAAAAAATTATTTTGTGTTTATATTTTTGTAAAAATACTTTTGTAAAAATGTAAGGTTTAGGAAATAAAAATTATTTTCTTGATCACTAATCATGTTTAATGATTTGTTTATCCATACCTTAAGTGATTAATCTTAGAAATAGAATTTTACGATTAGTAATTTATAAACGTTTAATTTTATCGTAAACGTTTTCACATTTTGTTATTATCAAAACATCGAGAGGTTGAAAAATATAAATAACGTTTTTAGACATTATTTGTATTAACAATCTCATTTCTTATGAACAATATGTACAACAAACAAAAAATGCGAGTGTTCAAGATATTAACTCTTCTGCACAACAAGATTCTCTGATAATATCTATGCTTCAACACATGTCTGTATAAATTTCTAATAAAGTAACTCATTGGGAAAAGGTTAATCAGGAAACAATAATTGTTAAAGAATCCTTAACCGCTGAGCTTGAAAGATATAAGGAACGAGTTAAAACTTTTAAACAAAGATTTAATGTTGCTTTGAACAATCAAGAAAAATGATTGATTCACAAATGGATGATATGATTAGGGATAGGTGTGCACTTAAGCAAGAAATTGACTTACTTAAACAAACTCTTTCTAAACAAGTCAAGGAAAAAGAATCACTATTGCAAACATTAACTGTTTTCAAAAAAGAATCCAAAGAAAAAAAAGATAAATATATAGACAAAGATAATTGATTTAGAAAAAAAAATAAAAGAACTGGATAATATTGTTTATAAAGTGGGTCAATCTGCGCAAACGGTAAACATGATAAGGAAACCATAAGTTTTTTATGATGATACTCACAAACAAGCTCTTGGTTATCAAAATCCATTTTCTCTTAAGAAAGCTCAGCGGATTAGACCAATTTTGTATGATGAAATTGTGATATCTAAGAAACATGATGTGATTTCTGTGGTTGATGAAGAAAAGACTTTGATTTTAGAGGAAGAGAGTCGATTAAAAATGCTTGCAAAACAAAATGATCCGATTATGAAAAAACAGAAAATTAATACTTCTCCAATTGATTATAACAAGTTGAATAAATTGGCTGAAGATTTAGGAAAATGTTTTGTTCCACAAATCTAAAAAACATAAAATTAACCAAATGGAAGCTGCTGTTGAACAGTGTTTTGTAGACAAGAAATATTTTGATATTCAAAATAAAGAAGTTTCTCTTGATAATGATCGACTCTTGGACCATATTATTTGTCAAGATGTGATAAACATTGTAATGTATGCTGCTTTTGTTCTTGCAAATGTGTTACCTGCTGATAATAAATGTCTTGTGATTGATAATCCTAAAATTAAGAGATTGGAGCAGGAAAATGATCACTTATTTGAACTTCTCTTATCTCAAGATATACTTCACATTTGTGTCAATTCTCTTGCTTCACACAATGATTGTCGTGAAATGCAACAAGGTTATATCGATGAATATAATGAGAATCTAATGCTTAAGGCGGAGCTTGTCAAAAAGGGACAAATGGTTGAAAAGACAATTTTTAATGAAGTTGTACTCAGATGCTCACGACTTGAAAATCATAACGTTAATCCTGAACTTAAATTACAACATCAAAAATATAATTTTCTGCTTAACAAACCATTAAATAATCAAAATGCTCCTGAAATTCCAGAATTTTTCAAAATAAATGAATGGCAAGCTAGACTAAATGCAAAAGATGTCTCAATTGCTAATTTGAGAAAACATACCGAGAGTTTAAAAGGAAAGAATGTGATTGAAAAAGATGTCCGACTGAATAATCCCAATGTTATTGCTCCCGAAATGTTTAAACTTGATTTAGAACCTCTAGCTCCTAGAGTATTGAACAATAGGGATGCTCACATAGACTATATTAAGCACTCTCGGGAACATGTTGACACTCTTCGAGAAATTGTAACACCCTCAAATTGGGTCGCAGCGGAATAATGTCCAGGAGCGTTACTTCATAATACAATAGCACAAGATATAAGAGAACGACCTCTAAATGAGTCGTTTGAAAAGTACTCTCGTTGATTTTCTTGAAATTGAACTTGATATAACATTTTTCCTAAAGTTTGCATCACAATGAAAAGCATAAAATAATACAACGAGATTTGATTTGTAGAAATCCATGAATGTATTCTTGAAAAGTCTAGACTCCAATGCAAATCAGTTAAGTCAAGCATCTTATTCACCTGAGAAAAACATGCTTTAAAACATCAACATAAAGTTAGTGAGTTGATAGGTTTTTGTAAGTATAAATGTTGGATCAAAGATTCATAAAGTGTGTATGACAATTGTAACCTATACAATAGTCACAAACATGTAAGTATAAATATTGAAATCAATGATTTGTAAACTGTGTGTGACCATTGTAACATATACAATAGTCACGAAAATGTGATTACGACTACACTAAGTTCATAACACTGAGGCTCCGACTTGTATGTATGTCAATCTTTTCAGGCACTGTAAGTGTTCATGTGATTGTAGTTCAATGTTCCGACATGGTATACGTCCGTTAGTTCAATCCGTCGAACTAGTGAGCGCTACTCACCCGAACGGGGATGTCAATCCCAAATAGATCTATTTTATAACATTCGTGCTTACCCACCGTAATTAACAGTTTATGCCACTTAAGCTAATCCGTAATCATTTGAATGAAGGTAAAGTTGCGTCCATAAGTGAAAAAAAGTAATGTATCCCACAGCGAGATATGTAAATGAGTGTGTAACGAGTTTGTAAACGAGTTTGTAATAAGTATGTAAACGAGTTTGTCAACGAGCTTGTAAATAAGTTATGAGAACAGGTATGTAAACTATTTTATAAATGCGCATGTATTCTCCCTTAAAAGAGTTACAAGGAAATAAAATAGGGGCCATGAAACTCACCTTAGGCGAAATGTATTGATTTTAGAAAATCAAATAAGTGAAATGTCACGTAAAATCCGAATGCAACCAAATTAATTAATAGGTCGTATGAGTATAGTGTATTTGAAATAAATACAATTATATAGATTATAGAGTTATATCACCACCTAATAGTTTTGGTTTAATTTATAAATTATGAAACCATATTTAAATCGTGGTTATCAAATAAGTGTCTAAGTATATGCATCCGTAAAAATATTATCTTTGTCCAATAATTGATTGTTCGATAATAATACTTGATTAAATATTCTTATTGTTTATATATTGACATTATATAAATAGTTTCATTGTTTTATAAAACAATAATTATAAAGTTGAAAAGATGTAAATATTATGTAAGTAATACTACATTATTTATTAACGTTTTTATAGCCCAAACATACCCGAAAACACTCGTAAACCTTATTTTATAATTCTAACAGCTTTATGTATTTTTATAAAAGTGTAGTAATTTATTTATAAAAGTTAACTAGCTTTTATAATTTCTAGTTAAATATCAATACAAGTCTCCGAAAACGTAAAATTTTGGTAAAACGTCATTCTGAACAAGTTTCTAGTTTTATACTTTGGCCAAATCAGACCCAAAAGCCCTCAAAAACACCGATTTCAAAGTTCACAGTTTCTCGCAATTTTTCACATATATAGTTTTGAAATCTTTAAAAATTCATAAATTTCTAGTTTTAACTCCGTTTTTCGAGTTCTTTATATGTACGAAATCGTGTCGAGATAATCTATTATAATGTTAAATTTATAAACTGTAGAAAAATCTGAGCACAAACAGTAAGTATAAACGGTTTTATATAAAAACACTTTTATATAAATTTAATTACCGAAATCTCGTAAAATTCATATCTTCTTCGTTATAGCTTTGTTTTTCAAGTTTCTTATATATTCGGAAATGTTTTGAAATGTACTATTTTATTATCAGGATTATATTTTTCACAAAAATTCACGTCTTTCCAGAAAATACAAAGTACCAATCTTATCTAAGATTTATAAAGAATGCTTGATCAATTTATGTCACCAAAAGTACCAACTTATCCAAAGGATTTATAAAGAATGCATGATAAATTTAATTGTCACATAAAAGTACAACTTATTCTAAAGATTTATATATAATGCATGATAAATTAATGTATCAAGGATACCACTCTTATACACAAGATTTATAAAGTTATGCCTGATATTTCAATCCTAAAATTGTTTTCCACAAAATATATTGATTATATGTTAAATCCAAGATTTGTAATGTGTTCCCTCCAAGAACACCCGGGCCATTTCTGAAAATAATATGTATAAAGTAGGACCGCAAGACTTTCCCCGTGATAATGCAACACATGCAGACATCACAAATTCCGATTACTGTTTCACTAAGCTCATGACACTGAAGCTCGACTTATATTACTGCTATACAAATTTCGCAGTTCTGCCTTAAACTCTCTCGCTATATAAATTTCGCGTTCTGTCTTATACACGTTGTTGTAACCCACAACATCCCAAAACCGACCTGTTATAACGTTCGTTCCCGGTGATAGCTAGTCACCCGAACGGGGATTGTCAATCCCAAATAGATCTATTTATAATATTCGCGCTTACTGAGACTAATCCAATTGGTTATACCATAATTAACAGTTCATGATAATGGGCTCATTGGGTTATTCGCTACTTAGGCAACACGTAATATATAAAATATCAACTTGCGTCCAATTTGTAAAACAAAGTATGAAACTCACCTTGATCAAAGACCATGATCAAATAATCCAAATAAATCACAACCGAATCTGCAACGATCTCGGCCACGACCTATAATTATGTCGCTCTATTATAATACACGTATTAAATACGATCAACGATGCGTACATCGTAACGACGAAATCATACATATTTTAATATGTATACATACATATATACATGTGATGAGAAATCCACTTGCGCGTCTTTAAACCTTAACCCTTAGTATATTATATGTATATATATTGTTTTCCGTCCAATCATAACTTGTCTCGTATATTTACAGAAAGTTACTATTTTTAGACTCTCCGTTTTTAGAACTGAACAATGGTCTTAAAAATAATTATTACTCAAAATCGTACTCATAAGGTATTAATATTAATTAAAATATCCGTTGACTTTTACGTTGACCTATAGTCTTGACCCGCTATATCTCAATTTTAAAACCGACAATCCTCGCGGCAAAGTAAAACGTCATTACGAACAACTTTCGTGTTTCGCCGGAAGGCTGAAACGGACTCGAAAGTGCTCAAATCCTTTAATTAATAAACCTGTCAGATTTAATATATATTAAAAATAACCTATTTTTCTACTAAAGTGTATATTCCGATTTCACTCCAGTTTCTTCGTTATTGGGAGTTAAAAGTCCCGTTTTATATCAAAACGTCCATCATAAGTCTGACTTTTCAAAGTCTCAGAATCCCGAATCTCATGTTTCGTTTTCTGCTCACAATTATCCGTTATAAAAACGCGCCAAAGTCTGTTTTTAGCTCAAAACTCATCTAAAATACATTTAATATTGCTTATACATTAATATCAATCCCGTTTTAAATATTAATGTCATATTTTACTTAGACGTCACAAGTTTAAACATATTTCATCACATATACTTTAAATCGATAATAAATGAAACAATTAATATATTTATGGTGCAAAACAAAACGCACCCTTTTATGTCTGATTAATCAACCACACATCAACCAAACCCCCGGCTAGTCCCCGGCTGTTGACACCAACACACTGACACAACCCTCGTCGGTTGTTAACAACCACAAACCAAACGCACCTAGTTGTTTTCTATAAAACCAAACGCACTCGGTGCGAACAAAATAACCAAACGCACTCTTGATGGTGTTACTACCACAACCGAATGCACCCTTGTGCGTGGCTGAGACAGCCACACGCACCATTGTGCGTGGCTGACCAGCGGACCAAAACAAACACCCCTAGCTGTTGTCCCTTAAACCAAGCGCACCCTTGTCTTCATAAACAAAACGCACCTCTATGGTGGTGGTTTGACCCGACACCCCACGCACCCTTGTGGGTCGTGGTGGCTGCCTAAACAAACCCACCCTTTGTGGCGGTTATAACCCAACACGAACGCCCCCTTTTTTGCGGCTATCCTGCCACCCAGAACAAACAAACACATCCTTTTTGTTGTTAAACCCACAACCAAACCGCACCCTAATCTGGTGACAAAAAACCAAAACGCGCCCCTTTGGCTGTTACACCCTCCACCAAACGCCCTTGTGGCTGTTTTTATTATAAAACCAACGCACCCTTTTGGGTGATACGAACCAGCAAACGCACCCTGGTGGTTTTTCTATAAAACCAAACGAACACCCCTGCTGCTATACCACCGAACGCACCCTTGTCGCTTACCCAGAAACGAACACCCCTTTTGGTGGGGGTTTAAAACCACACCGGACGCACCCCTTTTCTGCTGAAAACCAAACGCACCCTATCCGGTGCTAAACCCAACCCACACGCACCCCTCTTGGGCCAAGAACAAAACCGAACGCACCCCTATTGGTGGCTGTGGTGGTGGCGTGTTGGTGACGAGGTGTTGGTGAGGATGATGATGATGCAAAGATGATGATGGCGTTATGATGATGATGGCAGCGACGGTGTAGCAGCCGGAGGGGGAAGGAAAACGCGTGGAAACGCGTGACACATGGGATTGGGTAGATCGGGCGACGAGGAAGCTTTTTGGATTCGGCCGGAAAAGTCACCGGAAAAGTTTTCCGGTGGCCGGCGGGCGGCGACGGCGGCGGGAGGCCGGTGGTGGAGAGGCTGCCGGAATTTTTGGGGAGGGAGATGAGAGCATTTTGTATTTGTGTGTGTGTATAATTTGAGATGGAAATGAAAATTTAATAAAACTTTTATATTTATATAAAAAGTTTTTAAAATTTGTGACAAGTGTTTAAAAACTGAGGGTGAAATTTTGGTAACTTTTTCACAGGACCAAATAGTAACGTTCTAGTATATTTTGTAAAATGTCGTTCGGACTCGTTGAGCCACTTATCGGACGATTCAAAATACAAAACTTGCGCCATTGTTTTCCAAATCATTTTTCCGATAAAAATGAATATTTACTTGATAGTATTTCATAAATATTTTTATAACATTTTTAAAAATATCTGTTATTTATTTTGTGAAACCGGGGGTAGGCGAGGAGGGGTGGGCCTTAGTCTGAAATAGAAAAGAAAAAAAATGGACTTCAACTCGAATTATTCGCGTCTCAACAAACGATTTTAACTAAAATGCTAAGTATTTTATTGAAATATTTTATTTAATAAAAAACGTGATAATTAATATTAATTTAATTATTTTTGTTTTCCTAAATCTTGCGAGGGCATTTCAGCCATCTGACTGTGTCTCCGGCTCGATCAAAACTAAAAAGTTTGTCCTGGAATGCGTTTTAACATCAAATTGCATTAGAGTCCTAATAAACGAAAACGAAGATTTTGCTGCTCGTTTGTATAAATCAACTCTACAGGGATAACATATAAGCATCTTTTAAATATGTTCCGAAAGATTTTCTGGTTACTGCATAATCGCTTTTATGTGACAATAAAATACCAAAAGTTAAAAAAATCAAGTCAGACCCTAAAAGTCAAAGGGTAAAATCGTCATTCGAAATTTCGAAAATTCTCGGATGTTACAGTACCTACCCCTTAAAGAAATCTCGTCCCGAGATTAAATTTGTGTTATCCGATTGTGTGACCACGGAAGACTTAAGGTTTATAAGCTCAGTTCTAAACAAGGACAACCGCTGATAAATTATTCAGCAAAATTCGTGTTGCTACACTTCTCGACTACAAAAAATATTTTGCTAGTTTGTCCAGATATTTAATCCATTCAAATGGTATCTTCAAAATATATCATTACAGATCTTATGACTGGTATAATCGCGTTATAGGGAAAGTCTCATTATAGTGAAAACCTCAAGAAGAAGGTGTAGTCGCGTGAGTATGTTTACAAAAGTTTCTAAATGTCCGAGGACGGAGTCTCGTTTCTACTATCTGTAAGGTTCGATGATTCACACCAACTGGCTTATGGATGTAAGTTAACCCCAACTACTTGGCATTACAAAGGATTAATCACGAACCTACGTCCTCCATAACTAGGGCGCCGAAAAAGAATAGTCCACTATCTATTTCGTCGATAGATGTTTATCTCGTTTAAGGGGAGTTGCATTACCTATTGGATAAAGTTGTATCAGTCGGGACCGCTCCAGGACCCAACAACAGCGACCATAACATCAATACTATAACAAATGGTGATGAGATGCCAAGAATGAGGACATTTCTAGAAACAATATTCCCAGAATAAAGTTTAACAAATGGGAGGAGCTCGCGGAAGAGCTTATGCGATAGACGGCGGATTATGGTACTTAGTCGCTAGTTTGAGGACAAATTCAACGTCCATTACCTGCAAGTTGTTACACAAGTCTGTTAGTTCCACGAACATTCGAGATCGCGAGATTTTAACAACGGCAAAAGTAAATACTTTAAGATGAGATAACAGTAGTTCTAACAAAAGCAGAGGCCTTTAAGATTCGGCTGAGTGGCAAGACACGATTGTGTCTCTAGACCCTTTTAACGGATTCTAGTGATTATCGATTTCAGGTTCATACTCGTGTCATATCGGATACCATTAAGCCCACTCATTTTTAATTTCTTATTTACATAAAGAAGCGTCCAAATTTATGTAAGTAAGAAATGATAAACTTATGGTTTTTGGTGATTTACAACGTATTTAATTTTAAATGAAGAGGCGTCCAACCTTTCAAATAAATAGATTATAAATCATGCCTACTTAAAATTCCCTCCCACCGGTTCAATAACGCGTAACTCCTCATAACCTTCAAGGTGTGTTGACATGACGTTGCATGTGTTTCTATTAGTATAGGATTGAATGTTCCAAACTCCGTCTTCAGAAGACGGGGAGTAATACTATTAGGGAAAATCACATAGTTTTTTCAAGATCGTTAACGAATACTCGTTAGAGTAACAAGGTAAAAGCTTTACAACGAAGTTAACATAGCAAATATCATAATAAATCCTCCTATAACAAGTCCACAGCCCATAACAAGACTTGTAATACTAGAATTTATACATAATCCAACTGTAAACAGAATTGTGAACGGGGGCTTTATGTATAACATAACAATTATCATATCAATCCTCATAATTGACGAAAGTCCCCCCATTACACAGACTTGTAATACATAGATTCATACATAATTCCCGTGTAAACAAAACTGAGACGTAGAAAGGCTTTGTTAACATACAATCCATCATATCAAACCTCATATTACAAAAGTCCCAGCCCATAGCAAGACTTTAATACTTAGATTCCATACATTATTCCATGTAACAAAATTATGGACGGTTCCCGTGTAATACAATATAGTATAAAAGCTATGAAGAAAAATAATATCCTTAGAGAACCACTGTTTAACTTATAATGTCTGAGGAACGAAGTGCTATACATTGCGCAACTCACAATGTCTGACGAGTAGAATGAGATCATTGTGCAACCCACAATGTCTTAAAAATATTCTGGTATTTATATAATAACTCTTATATAAATAAGCGTACAATATACGCGAAGGGAATGCAAGCATATATATATATATATTATATATATGTATGTCACATAAGCACTTAATGCAGCACGTAATGTAAGCACATAAGCAAGTAGCGTATATGCACTTTAAAAATGTTTGATGTGATGCAATGTTTGTGAAAACGGTTATAGTCTAGGGTAAAATATGCAACCTAGTTCTCTATAACCTGGCTCTGATACCAATCTGTAACACCCCCAAAAATCATCACAACGCAGCGGAATACCACGAGTGTGTGGTTCTCCATCATAATACACAGACGCAAATACAAGAGAAACGACACAAAATAGTGTCGTTTGTAAAACAATCTCGTTGATTTTTTCTAAAATCAAAATATAGTTGTCCCATAAGTTGCATTCACCATGAAAAACTTGAATGTAAAGACTCCAATGCCCATTAAATATACAATCATCTATATCACTGAGAAAACATGCTAAAAGTGGTCCAACATTAAAGTTGGTGAGTTCAAAGATTAGTTAAATAGGAATGTAAGTTTCAAATGAATGTCTTTGTCCCCTGTACATCACAGTACCCATGTAAAAATCCCTAAAGACTATATAAAGAACGACAGACGACACATTTTATGTCACCAAAAGTATCAATCTTATCCCAAAGATTTATAAAGAATGCATGACCAATTTAATGTCACCAAAATGTTTCAAGTATGTATTGCCTACTTTATTCAAGTAAAAACAACGTAAATATCCATGTGAGTATAAAACAATGTTTACGATTTCTCTAAGCTCATGAAACTCAAGCTAATAATAAAAGTGGCATATCATCTCATCCCACAATTAATAACGACAGTGGGCATAATCCAAAAAAAAAAAAAAATTTCCCCTCAATCCACATATAAAAGAAGTGCATATCGCTCATCCCACATATAAAAGAAGTGGCATATCGTCTCATCCCACATATAAAAGAAAATGGTTGGCAAGCAAAACTTAGGCAACACATAAACAGGAAAGGTAAATCAAGACACTTGTGTCCATAGCAAAAGTAAGTATGTATTCGCGACCAACAGTGAATTCAATTAATGTATCCCATAGCGAGCTATGCAAATAAGTATGTAAACCAATATGAAATCAACCATATAAACGCATTTGCAAACAAGCATATTCTCACCCCAAAACAGTTAAAAACCAGTAAAACATGGGGGCTATGAAACTCACCTTGATCAAAGACCACGATCAAATAATCCAAATAATTCACAACTGAATCTGCAACGATCTCGGCACTGAACTATAAATATGTCTGCTCAATTAATAATACACGTATTAAATACGATCAACGATGCGTACATCGTTACAATGAAAACACACACACACACATATATATATATATATATATATATGTGTGTGTGTGTGTGTGTGTGTGTGTGTGTGTGTGTGTGTGTGTGTGTGTGTGTGTGTGTGTGTGTGATGAGAAATCCACTTGCGCGTCTTTAAACCTTAACCCTTTGAGTATAGTTTCATATGTATAATAAATTGTTTTCCGTCCAATCATAACTGTCTCGTAATATTTACAGAAAGTTACTATTTTTAGACTCTTCGTTTTTAGAACTGAACAATGGTCTTAAAAATAATTAATTGAAATAATATATTAACCGACCTTATTTTATTACTCAAAATCGTACTCATAACGTATTAATATTAATTAAAATATCTGTTGACTTTTACGTTGACCTTTAGTCTTGACCCGCTATATCTCAATTTTAACACCGACAATCCTCGCGGCAAAGTAAAACATCATTACGAATAACTTTCGTGTTTCGCCGGAAGGCTGAAACGGACTCGAAAGTGCTCAAATCCTTTAATTAATAAACCTGTCAGATTTAATATATATTAAAAATAACCTATATTTTTCTACCAAAGTTGTATAATCCGATTTCACTCCAGGTGTTCTTCGTTATTGGGAGTTAAAAGGTCCCGATTTATATATCAAAACGTCCGCAAAATAAATGTTGGTTAATTTTGTAAACCCTAAGTTTGACTTTTTCAAATTCTCGAAGTCCGAATCTCATGTTCCGTTTTCTGCCTCACATTATATCCGTTCTATAAAAAAACGCGCCAATTCCGTTTTTAGCTCAAAACTCATCGAAAATACATTTACTATTGGCTTATACATTTAAGATCAATCCCGTTTAAGGGTATTCAATGTCATATTTTACCTAGACGTCACAAGTTTAAACAGATTTTCATCGAATTTACTTTAAATCGATAAAAAATAGAAATAATTAATATATTTATGGTGCAAAACAAAACGCACCATTTTGTGTCTGATTATCAAACCAAACAAACCCCCGGCTATCCCGGCTGTTTGACAGCCAACCCGACACACCCTCGTCAGTTGTTAACCCACAAACCAAACGCACCCTAGTTGTTTTTCTATAAAACCAAACGCACTCTTATACGCTACAAAACCCAGGGTCACGACATCACCCTTGAGAGTGCGTGTTTATAAAACAAACAGACCCTGATGTAGCTGAATCGAACCCAACGCACCCTACTTCTGAAAACCAACCCTAACGTCATACTTTTGGCGCATTATGATAACCTACCCGCCACCCCTTTTTGGGTTTGATTCAGTCTCTCTCTCTCAACGCAACTAAGGTGTTAATAAAATAACAATCAAAAACGCACCCTGCTGGTGGTTGACCCGACCAACCCCCACCACCCTTGTGGGCGTGTGGCTGCCGAAACAACAAACCCACCCATTGCTGGCGGTTAGAACCCAACACGAAACGCCCCCTTTTTTGGCGGCTTTTTCCTTTCCTGCCACCAGAACATACAACACATCCTTTTTTTTGTTGTTAACCACAACAACCATAACCGCACTCCTAATCTGGGGACGGGAGTGAGATAAGCGCAAACGCCGGTCCCTTTGACCAAACAGTCCTTGCGGCCTGGTTAAAACCCTCCACATAACGCCCTATGTGCTGTGTGTTATTATAATAAACCGGAACGCACCCTGTTTGGGTGAGTAGGCGAACCAGCAAACGCGGAACCGGGGGTGGTTTTTTCTATAAAAACGAAACGAACACCCCCGCTCTTTAGACTCGGTGATTTGCACCCCGTGTCGCGTTAAACCCAAAAAACGGAAAGCTACCCATTGTTGTGGGAGGTTAAAACAAAAGCCGGACGGCACTCCATTTTTCTGCGGAAAACAAAAAAGATACCTTATCCGTGGATATATATCACTTCAATAATGCTCCCATATGTGCATAAGGAACATTATAAGTTAGATCACATTTTGGGCTGGGGTGGTGGAGTGTGGTGTCGAGGTGGTGAGGAGGTATGATGGGGCGAAGAGGCTGATAGGAGTATGATATGATGCAGCGCGGTGAAGCATACGAGGAAGGAAAGCGCGTGGAAATACGTGACACATGGGATTGGGTAGATCGGGCGACGAGGAAGCTTTTGGATTCGGCCAGAAAAGTCACCGGAAAAGTTTTCCGGTGGCCGGCGGGCGGCGACGGCGGCGGGAAGCCGGTGGTGGAGAGCGCTGAGCCGGAATATTTTGGGGGAGGGAGATGAAGCTTATTTTGTATTTGTGTGTGTGTATAATTTGAGATGGAAATGAAAATTTAATAAAACTTTTATATTTATATAAAAAGTTTTAAAATTTGTGACAAGTGTTAAAAACTTGAGGGTGAAATTTTGTAACTTTTTCACAGGGACCAAATATGTAACTTTCGAGTATTATTTTGTAAAATAGTCGTTCAAGGATATTTGACTCTTTGAGCCACTTATCTACGATTCAAATACGAAACTTGCGCCATTGTTTTCCAAATCATTCTTCTGATAAAAATGAGTATTTACTTTCTGTTATTTATTTTGTGAACCGGTTACGCCTTGTCTGAAATAGAAAAGAAAAAAAATGGATTTCAACTCGAATATTCGCGTTCTCAACAAACGCTTTTAATTAAATTGCTATATTTTATTAAATATGTTTATTTAATAAAACGTGATAATTAAATATAATTTAATTATTTTTGTGTTTCTAAAATCTTGCGATGGCATTTCAGTCACCTTCTGACTGTTTTTGGGTCTCGGTCAAAACTAAAAAGTTGTCAGGAATATCGTTTTACTTCAAATTGCTTTAGAGTCCGAATACGCAAACGTAATTTAGCGCTCGTTTTTGATAATCAACTTAGGGATCACATATATCCTTTTAAATATATTCCGAAAATTTACTAGGTTACGCGGTAATCGCTTTATGTGACAATAAAATACCAAAAGTTAAAAAAATCAAGTCAGACCCTAAAAGTCAAAGGGTAAAATCATTCATTCGAAATTTCAAAAATTTCTCGATGTTACAAGTGTAATTAAACCAACCATGTCTCGGTCCACCGCAACAAATTTCCAAAATGATTCAGTTTAGTCGGTGAAAACCTAGCCCGTCCGTCATCAATGAGGTCCGCCAAGTATCAAACAAAACCACAAATCACAGTCACCACAACAAATTCTCAAGAGACGCAGGTTGGTCGTGTATAAACCAACCATGTCTCAGTCCACAATCAACACCACATACTCTCAAGTACTTCGGTTTCTAGAGTTAATAAACACAGGTTGGTCGTGTATTTAGACAAACAAAAAGTGCTTTCCAAAATTGTTTTTAATAGACATATAGACTCATATGGTTGGGTCGTATGTATTTGTAGACAAACAAAAGTGTTATTCCAAAAATATTTTTATAGCGAGCGCGAGCCGTACAGACTCGACTTAGTATGACAATACTCATAGAATAATAGACTACACTACCGAGATAGACTACTTTAAGCGACACATTTTGTTAGAGAAAGGAAGTTTTTATGTGACTAATTTGATTTTTTGATAGAATGACGCTTGAATATTTTTTTATAGACTTAATACCTTGGCCGTGTATAAGCTACTAATATCTCATTTCACCCATCCCAAAAACTATCCCCGTAAACCACTCAAAAACATACAAGCCCTGTTAATACACAATATAAGAAAAAATAAGCTGCCCAGAAACACTTCCACATAAGCGGTTATAATAAGCAATATAAGCATAAATAAGCTGCCCAAGTAACACTTCCACATAAGCGCCAGGCTTAAACAACAATTCTACTAAAGACATAAACAAGTTAACTAACTCATATTTCACATAAACCCATAAAAGACAAACCCTGACACGAAAAAAGAATAAAAAGCAACTCATAAACAGTAACAAATGTACACATAAGCAGTTAAATTAAACAAATAATAAGAACCACTACCCAATACACAAAGAAAACTTATAACCCAAAAAAACCCCTAAAGCAAATACACCCTAAACCTAAAGATATAAGTGTCATGGCTGCAATTAAATTGCCCCACCAATAATCTAGATTCACATAAAGACTCACACACCCAAACCAAATCTAACTGCAATCACAAGTCTATCCCCTAGCTTTGGATAGAGCCAGGTATTCGTACTTCTCAAGGAAGCAGATCAAGGTGTTATCCACAATGTCAGGATACCAGTTTCGGGTGACATTTTGAATACCGGTTGAGATTAGTGGTCCATTCTCTAAAGTTCCAATCAATATTCTGAATGTCTGCTCCTTTGACAAGACGTAACTGATCCCAACCGGTATCCAAAATGTCACCCGATGATGAGGCCCTTAGTGATTTGACAAAAGCCGAATGTGGTTATTTTTGAGTGGTTCTATTAAATTAAAGCAAAAACGTAACTGATAAAAAACACTAGATCTATAGAAACCTTAGATCTAATAAAATTAAAACCTCACCATCTATTTCAGTACATCCCACTCTCAGAAACCCAGCCAAACCACCAATCAACAAAGTACCGCTCTCTAGTATAAATGGAGTAGGGAGTGGTATAGTAAACATCGACGGAAGAGAGATGGAAATGGGAAAGAGAGAAGAAAAAGTAAATATGAAGTATCGAGAGTATCGCCAAAGAGAAGATGGAAGTGGGTGAGGGATAAAAATAAAATTATTAAAGGGCCCGTTTGGAATTTAGAGGTGGTATAGAAAAAGTTATAGGTTTTTCTATAATTTAAACTTTGTATATCTTAAGCATTTCAATATGGGCTCTTTTTGTTCCTAATTCGAAGATCTTTCTGCGGGTATTTTTTGATCTGAATGAATCGGTAAATATGTGTTATAAATTTGAAACTCATGTAATTCTTTGCACACATTTTTCAAAATTACTAAAATGATTAATTCCTATATGTCCTATTTAGAGTATTTCCAACAGAATTTTACAAGAAAAAAAGGTGCGGGGTTATATAGGTCACCAAACTGTTTTATAAAGAAACTTTTATACCAATCAAAAAAGATCATCCATTTTAAACATACCTTGTATACCATAACACCCTCGAATCGTCCGTTTAACATCTCATGTATAACAATATCACTTCGAGTCATCCGTTTAACATCTCGTGTATAACAATATCACATCGACTCATCCGTTTAACATCTCATGTATAACAATATCACTTCGAGTCATCCGTTTAACATCTATAAGAAGGCTTTTGGTTCACAATCTGTTTTGAAAGAAACTTGTATACCAATATTAAATAGATTCATCCATTTAACATACATCGTATACCATTATCACCTCGACTCGTCCGTTTAACATCTCATGTATAACAATATCACTCCGAGTCATCCGTTTAACATCTCATGTATAACAATATCACCTCGACTCATCCCTTTAACATCTCATGTATAACAATATCACATCGACTCATCTATCTAGCATCTCAAGTATTACAATATCACCTCGACTCATCCGTTTAACATCTCATGTATAACAATATCACCTCGACCCGTCCTTTTAACATAACTTGTATACCAATATCACATAGACACATCTGTTTAACATCTCATGTATAACAAAATCACTTTGAGTCATCCATTTAACATCTCATGTATAACAAAATCACTTTGAGTCATCCATTTAACATCTCATGTACAACAATATCACATCGACTCGTCTATCTAACATCTTAAGTATAACAATATCACATTGACCTATCCGTTTAACATCTCATCATGTGATTTATAACAATGTCACATCGACTTGTCCGTTTAACATAACTTGTATACCAATATCACATCAAGTCATCCATTTAACACCTCATGTATAATAATATCACTTCGGTTCATCCGTTTAAAATAATTTTTATACCAAATCATCTCGACTCATATGTTTAACATCTCATGTATACCAATATCACCTCAACTCATCCATTTAACATACCTTGTATACCAATATAACCTCGAGTCATCCGTTTAACATCACATGTGATGTATAACAATATCACCTCGACTCATACGTTTAACATAACTTAAATACCAATATCACATAGATGCATCCGTTTACCTTTAACATATCATGTATTACAACGAGGTGGAATTCACCCGCGCGTTGCGACGAGGCAACATTTTTGCTGCGGAGTGTATTTTAATTTTATAAATATGATTTTCTTGTTCCTATATTTGGCCGTCTTCGTGTTATAAACTACCGGGTAGGGAACAAAATGCACCAATAAAATTATGAAAATTCTTAGTACTTAACACATACTTTCTTAGTACTTAACACATACTTCGTATCATCTTTGAATGGTAAATAAGGTACATTATTATATAAGATTCATTATAGTCTTTATGTGTACTATGTAAATCATATTTTAGTTTGTGACGTAAGATGTGGTCGATAATCTATCAACTGTTAAATTTTCAAACTATTATAGAGTAGAAAATAATCACGCCTATTTTGTATAAAAGTAAAATTAAATAAAGGTAATTTAATAAGTCTCACAGCTCAGGCGCTCGCCTAATCCAACGAGGTGGAATTCACCCGCGCGTTGCGACGAGGCAACATTTTTGCTGCGGAGTGTATTTTAATTTTATAAATATGATTTTCTTGTTCCTATATTTGGCCATCTTCGTGTTATAAACCACCGGGTAGCGAACAAAATGCACCAACAAAATTATGAAAATTCTTAGTACTTAACACATACACTGTATCATCTTTGAATGGTAAATTAAAATCTGTGTTTTTAAGACATAGAAGTTTACAAAGTTGGCGTTTCTTTTATATGATAGCAATATACCATGAGTGTCATTCCCATTACTATTAGCTCCATGGATCTAAAAATGTCAACTACAAAAGTGGGCCTAAATGAAGGGTCACGCTAAGCCCAATTAGTTTCTATGGTTTTTTTGTCGCCACTCGACACGCTATATAGGATATAGAGTAATATCACTTCGAGTCATCCGTTTAACATAACTTGTATACCAAATCATCTCGACTCATCCGTTTAACATCTCATTTTACCAATATCACATCGACTCATCCCTTTTACATACCTTGTATTGTAACATTTCACATTTTCAGGTTATTTATGGCTTCAATTATTCAATTATTTATTTTTAGGTCTTTTGCACATTTACTTTTAATTTTTACCGTTAAGCTAAATCGCGTAAACTAAAAATAAGCATTTAACGTAAACGGGCATCAAATAATTAAATGTTTACATCAAGTAAGTGTTATAAAGTTATTAGGATGATAATTTATAACTTTACGCTTTTTATTTTTATTGGTTACGTTAAACGTCTACGTGATGTAATAAAACTAAGGTTTTGCATGCATGGCAAACCATAAACCCACCTACACTTCAACAAATACCCACTAATACCCATAATGCTCAAAAACCTTATAAAATCTTGTCCAAAATTAGCCCCTAGCCGAATTTACACTTATATGCACACAATACTTGG
>BQNB010009756.1:0-13172 GCA_026074375.1 Tanacetum coccineum
CTTCGACAAAGAAGATGCTTGGTCAAAAGATTGTATCAATTAAAATTGAAGACTGGGAAGATGAAGTGCGAGTGTGATGACCAACAAACACGATGCAATTGCTTGTTACGTAATATGAAAACCGAATGGCCAAATATGTAGGATTATGGAGGTTTTCTTGATTAAAAAGTCATGTATATTTGGATAAATATCAAATATATATAAAGTAATGTACTATGGTTTTTTTAGATGATATTATTAAAGTTTTTTATAATAAAACATAAATGGTGGCTTGGCTCAGTTGGTTAATATGCTTGGATGATTGGATATTAACTATAGGTCATGTGTTCAAACATTTCCTTTGCCAATATTTTTAAAAAAAATTCGAAATTTAATGCAAAATTAATTAAAAATCCAAAAATTCAATTTTAATAAAAAATAATTATAAATCCGAAAATTATTTAAAATTATTGTGTTATGTGTGTCATGTCATCATTTGTGTGCCATGTCATCATTGAGGTGGCATTGAGTCACTATTTCATATTAATCCAGTCATAGTTAGCCCCATATATAAGTTATAGATATATATATATGTGTGTGTGTGTGTATGTATATATATATATATATATATATATATAGGATAAAGATCAAATAAAAAGACAAATATTCGTGAGAATGATAAAAAGATTTATTTTTTTTAAAAAGTTCTCAAAAAATTCTGAAAAAATTCCACAAGATCGTGTATGTTGGTGCATGAAAAAGTTGTAAATGAAGTTTTTCTAAAAGTGGATAGTTTTCCGAAAAAAAATTATTAAAAAAAAACGTTTGTGCATTAAATCGGTTTTTTGTGCATCAAAATTTTATTTTTGTACCCAACTTCTTTTGACTTTTTGCATCAAAATTTTATTGCGCATCAAACTATAACAAGTTGAAAATTTTGTGCATCAAAAATTTTTTGTGCATCAAATTTTATTTTTTTGTGCATTAAAAAAACGTATGAAAACTCAAAATTAGAAAAACTTCTGTTACAAAAGTTTTATGCACCAACATACCTGATTTTGTGGAATTTTTTTGAATTTTTTTAAGAACATTTTTAAAAAAAGTTTTCTTTTTTTCCTTCTCACGGATATTTGTCTTTTTATTTTAACATTTCTCTATATATATATATATATATATATATATATATAGTGAGACTTTCTTTTCAGAACCATTCTTAGTGCTATAACTGACAGAACCACCAAAATCATGCATGCACGCCTTCAATAATTGTATTTGTGCACATAGGTTTATTATTTTTATTTACTATTACTACTATTATTTTTATTATACTTACCTTGATTTAAGATTCCTTAATGATACGGTTCAAGTAGGAATAATCCACTCTTAAACATGTAGGGCATGGTATTTTTGGTATGTACTCACGAAATGGATATTCATTTGTTTTTACCACATGATAGCCCCTTTTTGATGTCTTAATAGGTTTATCTTTTTTGATTTTATTGTTAACGATAATAGGATGTGGTGGATCTTTTAGAATTTTTGGATAATAATCGGACTTTTCACTCCCGGTAAATACGACATTCACGTGCTCGGTGTGAGCTTAAGGAGGAGGTGGTGGTTCAGTCCTATTGGTTTATTCTGAAGAGATGTTTTGAGACTTCTCCCACTCATCTATTTTCCTTTCCTTGTTTTTAAAGATAGTTTGGAAATTCTTTTCATTTTGCTTCATCTTTATAATCATATCATTAACATTTTTCTTGACAAACATATTTGAAACTTTTTGATCATCCAAGAATTTAATCATTAATTTTTCGAAATCAGTTTTAGATTGAGGTTCTTGGTTAACTGTTTTAGACTCTTTGTTAGGTAAAACACCGGTGGTTTTACCATCATCTCTGGCAAAAAGTTTCCAATGAACAATTCTCATGCTACGGACACATCTTTTGAAATCTTAGAGATCATTTCTCACATCATTGTTTAGTTCTGTAAGCGATTTCTCAGAATCATTAGGATCATAATGGGATTGACGAGAATACGAATCATGAGAATTTCAGTTTAGATAACCTCCAGATTGGATGTAATTTACTTCATGATGTTCACACATTGGCGTGTCATCGTTTAGGTGGTTTTTAGAAGCGTTGTTATTTCTAAGGTTATAATTTTTGTTACACATATTTTGTAATTCTTCTTTTAAGCTCTGAAATTGAGAATCCCTAGCCTTTAATTTTTCCATAAATCGATAATTATCAGTATTACTATCACTTCCATCGGCGAAGGAAACATATTTTTGATGATGTTTGTTTTGAGATTTTGTGGACCAATCAAGTTTGAAAAGGACTTTGTCCTCAAGAAATTGAAAAGCTTGATTCGGGCTTTTGTAGAGGAAGATTCCTCCAGCAGTTATGTCCAGGATTCCTTGAGTGGGTTCGTCTAGACCGTGATAGAATATTTGTATAATAGCTCCTTTGGCCAGACCGTGCCCATGACATTTTTGAAGCGTGCTCTTGAGTCGTAACCAAGCGCCGATTAGACTTTCGCATACGAGTTAAGAGAAATTTCTGATTTCAAGTAAAAGACGGTTCAATAACGAAGGTGGAAAGAATCTGTTTATAAAATCTCTTCTCATTTGTTCCCACGATGTTATAGACTCTTCATTAAGTTCGTTAAACCAGGTTTTAGCTTTATCGCACAAGGAAAAGGGAAACATTAAAAGCTTTACGGCTTCGCTTTGAGTTTCATCGTATTTGAGCATGTCGCAGATTGCGAGAAATTCACGGATATGGTCATGCGAATCGGCCCGCAGATAACCATCGAATTTACTTTCCCGAATCATATTTAAGTGAGTACTGTTGATAACAAAATTGTCATCAACATCGAGTTGAATAATGGCAGAATTAGGAGTTGGTGCTACAGTCTTAGCACTCTCCCACATGGGTTGATCATCAGGATCGAGAATTATTTGTTTGGGTTTGACATCCTCTTCAGGTATATATATAACGACAACGTCATTAACGAAGTGCTGAGCTGAAGATTTGAATGATTCGATCTCGATGACTTCTTTCTGGGTAGTTTTAATCTTATAAGTCCTTGTTTTTAAACTTTTATTAAATCTATATATTAGACTTACTAGTTGTTTTCCAAAAGATACTGGATTTATACATACGTTAAGTATTTTGCAAAAAGATATTTTTATATATATAATTAAGGCTAATAGGATAATATTCAAAATAAAGTAAATTATTTTTGTATATTTTTAATTTTTTTTTTATAGCATTTATATAATATAGATATATATGAATGTTTATTATATGACAGTATGGTAGGATATAGAGGGGGGATAGGGAAGGTGGAGTAGGGAGGGGGGGGGAGGGAGGGGGGGGGGAAAAGATTCAAATAGCTATAAGTGAGGAGGGGGGAGCGTAGGAAAATGCGCCCTTTTTCTGGAAATTTTAGGTTTTTTTTTCGAAGATTATATAACTATATAAGTACAAATACACAAGGAATATAATAATATAAAATACATTTCCAAATGATTAATGAACCTGCGAACTAGCAGAGTGGGGGTTTTGGTTCTGGTTTTGAAATAAGTTCTGTTTGTGAAAATTTGCAGAAAGTACGGCGTCTTGGATAAAGTAGGCTGACTTCTTGTGGGTTTTCAGGAAAACCTGACGCACAAACAGATGTGCGGTGTACTTCTTGGAGAAAATAATTTTTGTTTCCGTTTCCAGAAAACATGCCGCAGTTTGAAAATTTTTTGAAACAATATACCACCTATAAACAAGCAACAAACTGATAACAACGTAAACACTTCTCCACATGGCGCCAAACCTTTGATGTGTGTTGTGCAAGCTTTTAAATTGTATAATACCTAGAAATACCGATTTTTACTAAACACAACACTCGGGAAGTATACCCGTTCGTGTATAAGTATATCTTTAGTAAGTCCAGAGCGTTCCACAGGAATTGAAGTTTTCACAGTTTGTAATTATGGAGCTAAGGTTTAATAAGATTGTCACCTATCAAATTAACCAAACTTGCATGTATCGGATTAAAGGATGATTCATAAATAATTAAAGTATGTTTTTTACGGCAATGATAACGGAGAGGGGGTGAGGGGGAGAGGATGGGGAGGTTGTTAGTGGGGAGAGGGGTCGGAGTAGGGAGAGGGGGAGCGTAAGTTTAGAAAATAGATATCACAAGTTATACATCTTTTTCGGCCTTTAAATATAACTAGTGATTATATCGAATAATAACAACAAATCCTTTCGGCCTTAGAGTTTAATATAACCATTATATTAGGATGGATTGGAGAGAACACATGTATAAAGAATCCTTTTCGGCCTATTTTTCTTATATAAAATATGTTAGTGCAAATATTACATAGTTAATCTGTTACGAATCTCCGTTATGTTTGATGATACCAAACATGTGACTTGTAATAACACCGACATTTGTTTGGAAGTTACTTGTTTACACAAATCATCAATGCATACATGCATCAACATCTCTCGATGTCTCAAGTATGTATCAAGACAGACATTACACCCGACGTAAATCACATAAGGTGTGTACAAACTAGCATTAAACTTGTAGGATGATCAAAGAAATAAGTTTTTGTCTTAAACTTTACATTTTTATAAATGTAACAAAATAATTTTTTCAAAAATTAATTGGACAAATTATTTATTTAATTATAAAGAAATGTTTTATGTGGTAATTATTTCAAAATTCAAAATCTGGTTCTTTTTCCCTCAAAACATGTTAAACTTTCAGCAAACAAGTTTGTCACCACAAAAAGACAAAAACAAGAGTCTGTCGGGGAGGTCCCTGAAATAGGCCGGCGGCCCCCTTAAATATCCGGCGGCCCCCTAATATATTTGGGACCACCATTTCCTGACAGACTGTTTTTCAGCTCCTATAAATAGTGGGTCACCTCCAACTATTTTCACAACTCTTTTGCACGATTTTCTTTCAGTTCTTTCTCTCTCTAGATCTCACTAAATCTCTCTAAATCTTTGATCATTCAACTTGGTTAATCTTGTTTAAATGTGATCAAATCTTCTATCCTTTCCTCCTTTCCTCAAGTGCAAGAGAAGAACTTCGGTCATCTTCAAGATCCGAAGTTATGTAGTCTAGTTAGTCCATTTGTAACATTTGTTACATATAGATCGAGTCCATGTCTTCCAATCTTTAGTAGTGTGTAGATCCAAATGATGTATATATTTGGATGGGTTGATTGAGGGTTGGTTAGTATTTTAGGCCTTAAAATACATTGGTGAAGTGGTAGATTGGTTCTAGCTAAGATTAGGACTCGACATCTAGCTTAGTGTCGGAAAATAATGTAAGCGACGCGGTTTATGTGTTTAGGCCATAAAACACAAGGTTTGTTATGTTGGGCCATAAAACATAACGGGTTTGGTTGTACCCGAAGAAGAACTCGACATCTAGCTTAGTGTCGGAAAATAATGTAAGCATTGGTATAAGGTTTTCTCCGCCGAAAGGGAGCTTGTTGATTAGTGAAGTAACTCTCGAGTTGGATACTCGGGGAGTGGAGTAGGGCGAAGAGGAGCTTCGTGACCGAACCACTATAAATCACCGTGTCGGTTTGCATTTTCTTTTACCTTTCGCTTTACTTATTTCTTTACATTTACCGCTTTACTTTTATACTTGCATTGTGTCCATAATTGTGTGATTGGTTGTGTATATCTTGTTAGTTAAGGTTGTGTATCTCTTTGTGCTAAATATTGTGAGTATGATTATATTGTTAGAATATGTGTTAGCTATTATAAACCAATTATCAAAACTTCTCATATTGCGTCAAACTTGATTGGTGATTTGATACAAAAGATCTAGTCTGAAAACCTCTTCTGGAGGCGGTCCCATAATTCAGGCGGCCCCCTGATATACTTGGCGGCCCCCATATATATATGGGACCGCCAGTAGAAGAGTGATGTAATCTTGGATTTAATGTTTTTTAATGGAAACGTATTCACCCCCCTCTACGGTTTCCACAAAGGTAATTTATAAGGTATTCGTGAAATGATTGTGAATAGTTTATAAAATGTTAGTTTATTGAATTATGGTAAGATAATTTGTCAAGGATAGTAAAATGGTTTATAAAATGATAGTTTATCAATCGATAGTAAGGTAGGTTGTTAATGACATCGACTTTGTTTATGAGGTGATACTAAAATTGTTTATGAGATGGTATCAAAATCGTTTTTGAGGGAATCACGCTACCGTTCATAATGTAATAGTAAGGAGTTTATGCTGTGGTAACAAATTGTTTATGAATTGATAACAAAATAGTTTTGAAAATTGACCATGGAAACAGTTTATGAGGTACAACGAAAAAGTTTATTGTGTGATAGTGATATGTTTCATAAATTCATAATGTTTTAGTAAGTGGTTTGCATGAATAATTAGAGAATTGGAGTAGATTCGCGGAAATTTAACAATACATAGATTTGATAGATAATTTGAAATCATTCAGTACAACGAACATTTAAGAGGAAGTACAATGAGATTCTTAAAGGACATAGAGTCTACGATAATTCAAACTTAAGTTTTACTAGGTAATAGGTCTCTCATTAGATGTTAATGTTAGACGTCGTGGCGCTAGAGTCTCCACGAGCTTTTCCTTGCCAGTACATGTCCATACGGTTCTGAAACTTCACTATTGGACAATTACTCTTGTAGTGTCCCAGACTTCCACACTCATAACAGGTGAGAGTTCGTTGATTCCTAGAAGTAGTAGGTGTTCTACAATTTCGGGTTATGTGGCCAACCTTTTTGCAATTTCCGCACTTTACAGTACACGGTCCATTATGGTGAAATTTGAACTGGTTGCACAGAGGTAGAGATCCAGCATATGCCTTCTTGTTGATTGGTCTAGTAGTGTGTGCTCTAGGCACCTTATGCCCTTTGTTTTGTTGGCTCGAGCTTCCATTGTGGTTACCTTCCCACTTCCTCTTGTTGCTAGAATTCTCTTCTACCTTGTCTTCTTCTCATTTGGTTTGGCTCATTGACTTGCGGGCCATGTTGGTTTTTTTCTTATAAATAGCAATAGCCTCGATAGCATTAGCCACTCGTTGGGCTACAACCTGCTCAATTTCCTCAACACTCATCCCTTGATTAACAGTTGTCATTGTTCTTCAAAGTTGAAAGAGTGATAAAATGAGATTAGTTTAGTTATCTAAGTCGTGCTCCGAAAATAGAGTGCTGTGAGATGATGTATGGTAAATATGAATATGCGCTCATAGCATAAATAAATGATGGTAAAATATCATATTTGATAGCTTATGTATAGGTAGCGTTTAGGACCTATGAACTTATCATACTACATCGCCTAAAGAAATGTTCTACTATTTATATAATAACCCTTATATAAATAATTATAGAGTATGTATAAAAGAATGTAAACTCATCTTTGTATATATATGTAAGACACTCATAGTAATGTATGTACTATAATATGAACACGTATATGAATCGTGTAAGCATCTAGTATGACCAACTAATGCAACAACTATTGTATGAATGAATGTCCCATGAAAATCCCTTTGTATGATGCAATGTTTGAAAACGGTTATAGTCCAAGTAAAAACATTTGACCTGGTTCTCTATAACCTGGCTCTGATACCAATCTGTAACACCCCCAAATTAGGTCGCAGCGGAATAATGTGTCCGGGAGCGTTACTTCATAGATCAACAGCACAAGATATGAGAACGACCTCAAAAAGAGTCGTTTGAAAATGATACATTGGATTTAATAAATGTTGTTACAAAAGCTCAACGGCTTAACTTGTTCACCCTTGAAAATGTAAAGTTTTTAGATCACAACAAATATTCCCAAAATGTAATGCCTCTAAATCTTTATGCAATGACTCTACAATGATTGACCACCGATGTATCTCTTTGCTCTTGTACCTCATAGACCTGAGAAAACATGCTTTAAAACGTCAACATAAAGTTGGTAAATTCATAGGTTTATGTAAATATAATGTAGGACTGCAAGATTTCCCCGTGATTATGCAACCTGTACACCCATCACAAAATGTATTTACGTTTCCCTAAGTTCATGACACTGAAGCTCGACATGTATGAATGCAATATAAATATTGCCACATTGCCCGTGATGATGTTCAACCCTAAACATCCCAAATCCGACATGGTATACATCCGTTGGTTCACTCCGTGACACCAATGAGAGCTACTCACTCGGATAGGGATGTCAATCCCAAATAGATCTATTTATAACATTCGCGCTCACACAATGTTATAAATAGATCTATTTGGGATTGATCTATTTATAACCCTAAACATGTCAATCCCATTATCATGAACTGTCAATTACTTTGTGTGAGCGCGAATGTTATAAAAAGATCTATTTGGGATTGACATCCCCATCCAGGTGAGTAGCTCTCACTGGTGTCACGGAGTGAACCAACGAATGTATACCATGTTGGATTTGGGATGTTTAGGGTTGAACATCATCACGAGTAATGTGGCAATATTTATATTGCATTCATACATGTCGAGCTTCAGTGTCATGAACTTAGGGAAACGTAAATACATTTTGTGATGGGTACAGGTTGCATAATCATGGAGAAATCTTGCAGTCCTACATTATATTTACATAAACCTATGAATTCATCAACTTTATGTTGACGTTTTAAAGCATGTTTTCTCAGGTCTATGAGGTACAAGAGCAAAGAGATACATTGGTGGTCAATCATTGTGGAGTCATTGCATAAAGATTTAGAGGCATTGCATTTTGGGAATATTTGTTGTGATCTAAAAACTTTACATTTTCAAGGGTGAACAAGTTAAGCCGTTGAGCTTTTGTAACAACATTTATTAAATCCAATGTATCATTTTCAAACGACTCTTTTTGAGGTCGTTCTCATATCTTGTGCTGTTGATCTATGAAGTAACGCTCCCGGACACATTATTCCGCTGCGACCCAATTTAGGGGTGTTACAGATTGGTATTAGAGCCAGGTTATAGAGAACCAGGTCAAATGTTTTTACTTGGACTATAACCGTTTTCAAACAATGCATCATACAAAGGGATTTTCATGGGACATTCATTCATACAATAGTTGTTGCATTAGTTGGTCATACTAGATGCTTACACGATTCATATACGTGTTCATATTATAGTACGTACATTACTATGAGGGTCTTACATATATATACAAAGATGAGTTTACATTCTTTTATACATACTCTATAATTATTTATATAAGGGTTATTATATAAATACTAGAACATTTCTTTATATAAGGGTTTTTTAAAAAAAATTATTTATTATTGCTCGTAAACTGAAACCGAAATAAAAAAAATTATAAATTTTTTTAAATATTTTTTTATTATTGCTCATAAACTAAAACCGAAATAAAAAAAATAAAAAAATATTTTTTTTTAAAATAAATAAATAAATAATAATAATATAATATAATAATAGAAAAGAGAGAATTGCAAAAATGGTCCTTGTGGTTTGGCCATATTGCAGAGGGTATTTTAGTCATTTCAATCGGCCAAAATTCGACCAAGGATCAAAAGTGGAACCAAACCTTCAAAATAAGGACGTTTTTTGCAATTTCGTAATTCGGCAGACCAAATCTGCAATTTGGCCAAACTAAAAGGACCATTTTTGCAATTTACTCTAATATTTATAAAGTTAGATACATTTATAAATATTACTTTTGGTAAAAATGTCATATCTTTCTCGTTTTATTCCCGTTTTTAACGTTCTTTATATGTATGGATTCGTACTTAAAAAGTCTAATCAAATTTTATATTTATAATATGGTTAAGTACTGTTATGAATAGCAACAGTAAGTGAAAGTTTATAAAAATACTTTTTATAATTTTAATTATCGAAATCGTATTTTAATTGTATCTCATTCGTTTTTATTTGGTTTTTAGTGATTCTTACGCCTACGTCTTCGTAATTAAAAGCTCTATTTAGGAAAATTAATTCCCATCAGTTCACTATCGTGAACAATAACATATTTTTATAAATTTACTTTTATAAAAATACTTTTTGACTTAAACTTGTAAATAACGTATCACCTTCATTTTAAACCCGTTTTTTGAGTTTCTTACATGTTTGGATTCCTCATGAAAAGTACTATCTTTATAAAATATTCTCCTTAATTTATCAGATCTGAAACAGTCAAGATTTTTATAAAATAACTTTTATACATTTAATTATTGTAAAATTAAAAATGTCATATCTTTTTTGTTATAGCTCGGTTTTTCAAGTTCCTTATATGCTTACGATCCTTGTTGTGGAAAACGTAGAAGGGGGTGGGGGGGTGAATACGTTTTCGTTTAAAAATTAAAAACTTTTCGTATCAAATCCCCGATCAATCGCGACGTAATATGAAAAGTACCAAACATATTCATGTCTATATGAAAGCATAGAATAACCAAGTAGTCACAACACAATCATAAACATCAAGAGTACATTAAACAATAGTCTAAACACAAAGCTCACACGTACTAAGCCTTAACTTTTCCGCAACCAAGATGTTTAGACTATGCGATGCATTCATGATCTCAAATCAACATACTAAAAGCTATATTATGCAAGCATAAATGTAAAGACATAAATGTAAATAAGTGTAATGCAAGATGTAAAAGGAAATGCAAACCAGACATGATGATTTATAGTGGTTCGGTCACGGAGCTCCTCTCCTCCCTGATTTCACTCCCAAGTACCCAACTATGAGGTACTTCTACTAGATAACAAGCTCCCTTCTTGGCAGAGAAAACCTTACACAACGTTGCTTATACTTTTTCTGGTACAAAGCTAAATACCGAGTTCTTACACACCGGGTAGAACCAACCCATCATCGCTTATACTTTATCCGTACAAAGCTCGATACCGAACCCCAGTAGTCTTACACACGGGTAGAAACCAACATAAAAACCAACACTAACAAATCATGTGTTTTTATGGCACAAACACTTAAACATCTAATCCTATTTGGTGATACAAAATGTGATTACAATGATGATCCAAGACAATGTGTCAAATGGATACAAATGCCTAATCTAAATAAACTTTCATTAATGGGAAACCTTCAAATGGATGATGATGATGAGATCTCTAATTATGTAGATCTTCATATGTGTATGCTTGGTGGTGGATGGAAATGGCAAGATCTTCAAGGCTTGCTTTGGTGGATCATCATAGAAGTATGCTTACAACAAAATGAAAGTTAGAACCAATTATGATCATATGCAAAATGGAAGTGATTAATGAGTGTGTTTCTACATATCTAAATGTCCTAAAACTAGAGAGAAAGTGTGTGTAAAAGGGGTGAAAAGTGTGTTTTTTTGTGATGAAAATCAGAGTGAAAGGCTCCTCTATTTATAGAAAAAGCTGAATGGCACCGGCTAAAGGCACCGGCCAACAGTAAGGGCACCGGCTTGTAAACCAAAGGCACCAGCCAACAGTAACAAAATCTAAATTTTGATTTGCAAAATCTTGAAAGATCTTATGTAATCTTGGAGAGATTTTTTTTCAGATTTAGATGATGTAATGCATGATGTAAAAAATCATTTTCTATTCTATTTTCCTAAAGTAAAAAAATAACTTGTATATTTAAAGTGTAAGTAAACTTTTGTAAAGTAAAATGTCTAGTTGAGTGCTTGTCAAAATAAAGTTTACTTGTTTAAATAAAATACTTGTAGATGCAAATGTGAAATGACGTTTGATCATAATGCAACATAACAAACATGTACGAATTTGTGTTGTAACATACGAGGATTCGAGACGTCAAGAGTTGTTGATGTATGTTGAGACAAAATATGATGACGAGTAACTTGTACATTTAACGATATGTATTACAAGTCACAATTTTGTCATTATCAAAACAAACGAGAATGTGTAGATTAAATACCGTAATATTTGCACTAACACTTGTAATGAGCACTAATTAAATAAAATATAAACTAAATATGTTTATATATAAATTCAAATAGTAGGTATTTAAGTTTTTGCATAATTAGTGTTATACACTTGTTTTATATACTTTTTTACTTTATTAAACCATTACAAGTCCTCTAACATATTAAATAGCATAACTTGATATATCTTAAGTCCTCTATAATATGTTCATGAATATGTCCAAGTGTAACAAGTCCTTATGATCTTTGTACATAACTTTTGTAAATAAAACTCTCAACACAAATTAATTTACAAACTAAACTTATAAATTAATTTACACTTATATAAAATGTGTACTTCCATTTTAAGTATTATTTCACCATATATAGATAAGTTCGAACCATATATGCCTTGTAATATTTCATACATCATAAAAATAAACCTAGGTGGTGTTTAACATATATAACAAGCATGAAAACATATGTAAATGAATAATGAAGATGTTAAAGCTTAAATATACCTTAGAAAAGTGTAGTGGAATGATGAACATAAGCTTATACTTAAGCTTTAACCCAATGAATCAACCACAAGATCAAACCCTAATTAGGAAAACCCTAATTATATTTCTTGTATACTTCTTGTTAAACCACAAACCCAAGCTTCCAATACACTTGAATGACCTTAGATATACTTAGAATGAATGCTTGGATGCTTGAAATGAAAATTATATGGATACCCTAATTAAAAAGGGATGAGCCATGGGTTTAATAGTGTTGGGAGAGAGTTTACTTGTTAAATTTCAAGTGAATGAGAGTGTGTGAGATTACCTACCTAGTACTCCCTTTATATAGTATGAGTTAATGATAACTACCTTAAACTAACTAAGGTTAAGTAAAGATGGGTTAATGGTACACCTTGTAAGAAAAGGTACACACTTCTCCTCCTATCCATGCATATGGATGCCTAGGATGAGTTATAGGGTACTTTTGATTAGACAATTTCTAGAAACAAGTGAAAGGTGTAAGGTACTTGGTACTAGGTTGGGTTAGATTAAGGAATAGTGGAGTTTATCTTTGGTTTGAGTTTCATTCTAACCCTAACCGGCCCTATGTGATTATTATTGTGAAAATGAGTTTATTTTTATATATTGGGTATAATAGTGGGTATTGGTTTGAGTATAGATGGGTATTGGTGCTTTCGGGTATGCCTAAATGTATTTTATTGCGAAACGTAAACACTTTACGTAACCAATAAAAATAAAACATAAAAAGTTATAAATTATACTCGTA